>ML340684.1:0-173292 GCA_005239505.1 Nicotiana paniculata | reverse complement strand
GTCGCGTGCCTTAGGTATTTGGCCAATTTAGCTTCCGTACCCTTTACTTTTAATCATCTTATTTACCTCTATTCTCCGATGTTGTTCCGACAAGGAGTGTTTACTCTCGCGGCTAGGAGTAAAAGAGTGTTAGTTACTCAAGATGATGACAAAGATAGAGGGTGGTATGTCCGGTATGTTGCTGTCCCTACTGCAGGTTTAGTAGGTGAAGAAAATCTCCCCTTCCCTGAGAAGTGGAACTTTGCACGTGAGTACAGTTTTGCTCACTCTCCTTTTCTTCACTTTTGATGAACTTTCAGTACCGTGACTAGTTCTTTTCCTTTTGCAACAACCATGGGAACCATCGAGATTGTCTCCGGTTTCCGTGGTTGGGTAGAAAAACATTTGTTAATCTCTCCTTTAGAAGAGCGTTCTTGGAAGTACCTCTCTTTGAGGTTTTTTTGGAAGGTGAAAACCCATGGTAAGTGAGGGGTTTTCTTTTTACTTCTTCCGTTTTTGAGCTTCTTTTGATCCCTTTAATTTGGTAGGGTTTCTTGCTCGTGGAATTTCTGCTGCGGCTGTGTCTGCTTCAAAGTTGTCCTTGGCTAAGGCTCAGGAAATCATTATTGGCTCCTCCTCGTCGAAAAGGAAGGCAAGTGGGTCTCGGACCTTAGAGGATGAAAAGGAACAAGAGGAGGGTTCGCTAATTCATAGGTCACGTAGGAGAAGGGTCGTCTATGACGATGAATCTGCGCCCATTGTTGATCCTCCCGTACCTGAATCAGAGCCTTCCGCTCCTAAAGATGCAACTCCCTCTCCTGTTCGTGATTCCATTGATCACCTGTTCCAGCAAGGTTTTGGTACAGTTTCCGAAGAAGCTCCTCTTTCTATTTTCCCTCCACCTGCTCCTGTGGAACTTTCATTTATTGCTCCAGTTGCTGTTTCTGCTCCTCAGCCTACTCCGCCCGTGATTCCTTCACCCGCCTCCACTTTCGTGCCTTCTGCTGTTGAAGTAGGGTCTTCCAGCAGGGGGTGATGAAGCAAGTTACGATAGAGGTTCCTGCGGGAGGCAGCCTCTTGAAAAAGTCGGGCAAGGCTGATGTATTGTTAAAGCCCTTGAGAGGCCCGATTGAGAAGTCTAAGATGGAAAGTCATAGCTCCTTAACTTGGATGAACGAGATTGTGCACTCATCCTTAAAGGTAAAACTTGTTCCTTCTTCATATGTATGTACTATACTTTCTTTTACCATATCTAACTTATCATTTTATGCAGATCAACCTTATAAGCACATAATTGAAAAAGAGAGTCGTTCAAATGGAGCAATCAGCAAATGATTTCCATATCGAGGATGACAATTGGAAGGAGGAGTACGAGAGTCTACATATTCATATGGAGGCAATGGAGGAGGATAAATGTACCTTGGAACAGCATATTAGAGTTATTGCAGCGGAACTGGCCATAGATAAGGCGTCTTCAAATCAGGCAGGTAAGGATAAAAGCATCTTGGAGTCTTCCTTTGCAGAGCAGCTTTCCCATTCCACCGAAGAGATTAGGAGCTTGAAGGCTTTGTTGGATCAGAAGGAGGCATACTCTGGTGAACTTTTACAATTTCTCACCCAAACCCAAGAAGACCTCCGTAAATCTTCGGATAAGGTCCAGTTTCTGGAAAGATCTCTTGCTCCTTAGCAGGCTTCTCATGATGATGTTGTGGATGAGAAGGGTGAGTTAAGAGCCGAAGCTAAACAATGGGAGAAAGACTACGAGTTTCTTGAGGACAAAGCAGGTTTCGATGTTAGTTGGGCCTATTTAAATGCCCGACTTGACACATTGACAGAAATGGGCCAAGATAATTTTGACGTGGAAGCTGAAATTGCCAAAACCGAAAAGACGATTGAAAAGTCTCGGCAGAGTCAGAATTTCTCATCACCTGAAGTTGTGGTCCCTGATGCAGCTGCTGCACAAGCCTCGCCATCTCAAGTCATTCCTCCTGCCAGCGAAGATAACCCCCCCATCTAGTGAAAGAGTTTATGTAACTTGGTCCTTTTTTTTTTTGGAACAATTGGTGGTTACCCCCGGTCCTATTGGGCGTAAAGTTCGGTCCTTTGTAAGTCCCCAACTGACAACTTAGGCGAAACTTTTGTATAAACAATTTAGTCTTAGGCTAAGTTAATACTTAGTTTTTTGCCACCATATATTAATAGTAGTATCAGCATGACTTTCGACTCCTTTGAGTTTTAGTTTTCACTCTTAAATCTTTGCATGCTTTCTTTTTGAGGTTTTTGGTTTACCTGTGAGTTTATGATTTTGCATTTTTTTTTAAAATGCTTAAATTTTTCGTACCTTTTCGTAATAGGAACGATTTATAAAAGAGGGCCCTTTTTTGATTGACACATAATGAAGAAGACGTCTCAACTTCATAATGGTGTAAATGTACAAAAGAGAGATAGGAATTTCACATGTTTTTCTTTGACAATGTTTTTAAGAAAGTCTTTATATTGTTTCGAACTTTTGTAACATTTTACATGTGTTTGTATATCGTCCATAACTCCTTTGCAACTGTTTTTCTTACAACAGATTTGGTATAAACTTGTACTCGTAAATGTTTTTCTTTTGTAACAACTTTTTTCGAATTAATACAAGGGTATAACTATTTTTATTTATAACAGTTTTTTTGAATAAATATACAAGGATAATGCTTTTCTCATCTGTTACTGTTTTTATTTAAAACAGTTTTTGAATAAGTACAAGGATGTTGCTTCATCCGTAACTGTTTTCATTTACAACAGTTTTGACTAAGTACAAGGATGTGCAATTTTATTCGTATCTAATATTCTGCCCTTAACCTAAACATTCGTTTACATTTACAAATATGTTTTTATTTTTGAAGGTTTTTGAATCAGGATTTGTGTTTTTTGTCTTTGGCTCTTTGACTTTGCTCATAGTACGTGACTTGTTGGGAAGATGGATCTTCAGGCTTGAGCTTTGACTTTTTGATAGTCTTCTTTGCTTCTTCTTTGCCTTCCATACTGTATAGTCCCCCAAGTGTTTGAGCTTTGAAGAATGAAATCTTGAGCACTTGACTATTCCTTCCTTGTGGTCCTTTTCCTGAAAAGGAAAAACATACGGGACTCAAAGGTATATAATTTAGATGATGACTTATTAACCCTTTAAAAACATCCATCAGAAAGTTGTAACCCTAGACCGGGAATTCAGTTACTTCCTCGTGTCTATGCAGGTCTAATATCATCATCAGGTGATGGGTTAGCTTTTTTCCTATCATCTAAAATGGTTAGTATAACTTTAACTGTACAAAAGTAAAATCGAACGTAATGATACCTGACTGGGGGTATTCCCTTTACATCAGAAGTAATACTTCTTCAAATGAAAGATATTCCAACTGGTTGGTAAGATTATGTCGTCCATAGTTTCCAGCTCATAAGGCCCTTTTTCAGCAATGCCACGGAATTTGTAGGGCCCTTTCTAGTTTGGATTTAGCTTTCCTGCACCAGCTTCCTTTGTTGATTAGAAAACTTTTTTAAGAACGAAGTCCCCAATTTTGAAATATTTGAGGTGAGCTTTTCTGTTGTGATATCGCTCTATAATTTGTTTTTGGCTGCCATACGTATTGATGCAGCTTCTCTTCTTTGCTCGAGCAAATCCAGATTTGTCCTTAACTCGTCGTTGTTTGTTTCTTCCATTACCGTTGTGAATCTCGTGCTTGGTTCGCTAATTTTCACTGGTATTAATGCTTCTAAAATGTAGACAAGCGCGAATGGAGTTTCTCCCGTGGCTACTTTTGCAGTAGTTTTGTAAGCCCATAATACTATCGGTAGCTCGTCGGGCCAGTTTCCCTTGGCCACGGGGTGATATGGTGATGAAGTGATTCGCTTGATTTGCCAGCTTTCAAAGAATTATGTGATTTGTGAGCCTATGAATTGTGGGCCATTGTCACATACGATCTCCTTTGGTATTCCAAAGCGGCATATTATGTGTCGCAATATGAAGATTTTCACTTCTTTCTCTCGTACCTGTTTAAAAGCGTCTGCCTCCACCCATTTTATGTGAAATAATCAGTTAATACGAGTAAGAACCGTACCTTTCCTTTAGCTGGGGGAAGGGGTCCTACTATATCCATGCCCCATTTCATGAATGGCCATGGTGACACCACTGGGTGGAGTAATTCTGCTGGCCGGTGCATATTGTTGGTATATCGCTGACATTTGTCGCATATAGCTATGAAGCTCTCAGCATCTTCCTCCATTTTAGGTCAATAGTACCCTGCTCTGATTAGGATTTTGACTAAGGATCTTGCTCCTGCATGGTTTCCGCAGTGTCCTTCATGTACTTCCTTCATCACGTACTCTGTTTGTTTGGGTCCAAGGCACTTTTCTAAGGGACCTCCAAACATTTTACGGTATAAAGTTTCACGAACTAGGCAGTACCGCGCAGCTTTCCAGCGAAGTGCTTGAGCTGCTTTTCTATCTTCCGGCACGGTGCCGTTCTGCAAAAGGTTTACAATTTCATATCTCCAATCCCAAGTTAAATTGTTAAATGTTACCTCATTTTTATCCTGGTTGATTGCTGAATGAAATAGGTGTTTGACAATTGCATTGTCTTTATTTGTTACATCGACAACTGCTGCGAGGTTAGCTAATGCATCTGCTTCTATATTCTCCTCTCTAGGTATTTGCGTAACTTTCCAGGCCTGGAATTTCCTTGCTAGGTCTCGTACCTTTTCCAGATATTGTTGCATCCAAGCCTCTCTTGCGGTATAAGTGCACTGCATCTGGTTTACCACTAGTTGAGAGTCACTATTGATCACGATTTGCTCGATTGAGGGTTCTCGTTCCAGTTCAAGCCCTGCAATGACAGCTTCGTAATCTACTTCATTGTTAGTTATGGGATAACATTTAGTGTCTTATCATATCTTTTCACCCATAGGTGATATTAAAACAATTTCCAAGCGGATCCTTTTATGTTGGGGAGTCGTCAGTAAATAGGGTCCAAATTCCTGGATTAGCCTTGTTGAAGAGTTGTAACTCTTTTTCCACTTCAAGGATTATGCTAGTATTAAAATCAGCAACGAAATCAGCTAAAATCTGAGACTTTATTGCAGTCCTAGGCTGATATATTATGTGATGTTCGCTTAATTCTGTTGCCCATTTAGCTAATCTCCCTGATAATTCTTGTTTATGCAAAATATTTCTTAGTGGATGCGAGGTCACAACAGTGATTGGGTGACATTGAAAGTATGGTCTCAACTTCCTAGCTGCCATGATTAAAGCTAAGGCTAATTTTTCTAGATGAGGATATCTAGTTTCAATATCTAATAAAGACTTTCTTACATAATAAATCAAAGATTGTTTACTTGTCTTCCTTTACCAGTATTGCACTTACAGCAATTTCTATTACGGCAAGATAAACATACAGCCTCTCCCCCTCTTTTGGTTTAGACAGCAGTGGAGGTTTTGATAGATAGGCCTTCAGATCTTTGAGATCCTGTTGGCATTTTCAGTCCATTCGAACTTATTCTGCTTTTTTAGAACTGAAAATAATTTAAAACCCTTCTCCAAAGACCTGGAGATAAATCTTCCTAAGGCTGCAATTCTTCCTGTTTTTTTAGATTTATTTTTTGCACGTAAGTATATCAGGTATTTCCTCAATAGCTTTAATCTAAGCGGGGTTTACTTCTATACCCCTATTTGATACAAGGAAACCCAAAAACTTACCAGATTCAACACCAAAGGAGCATTTTTCTAGATTTAGTTTCATGTTATACCTGCGCAGGATTTCGAAGGTGATAAAAAGATGATGGAAATGATCTTTCGCTTAAGTTGATTTTACTTGCCTTTGATACGTGGCTCTAGCATTTTTCAGGCCAAAAGGCATGACTCTGTAACAATAAGTCCCTGTTTGTAATAAAGGAAGTTTTTTCCTCGTCTGAGGGATCCATTTTTATCTGATTATAACCAGAATATGCATCTAAAAAGCTCAACAATTCATGACCTGCAGTTGAATCAATCATTTGATCTATGTGTGGTAATGGAAAGGAGTCTTTGGGGCATGCTTTATGTAAATATGTGTAATCTACGCATACTCTCCATTTACAATTCTTCTTGGGTACCACAACAGTATTAGCTAACCAATTAGGATATTTTACCTCGTGTATTGAACCAATTTTCAAGAGTTTTTGTACCTCTTCATCGATCACTTGGTTCTTGAATAGTCCTTGCTTTCTTTTCTTTTGCTTGGCAGGCACGAAGGATGGATATTCATTTAGTTTATGAGTCATCACTTCCGGAGGTATACCTGTCATATCTAAATGGGACCAAGCGAAACAATCTAAGTTAGCTTTGAAATATTCAATTAACTTACCTCTTCTTGCGGGGCTTAGCCTCGTGCCTATATGAACTTTTTGCTCAGGCTCCTGCTCGAACAATGGGATAGCTTCGAGCTCCTCAATAGTTGTTTTAATATGCTCGTCCTTTGTTGGCTCCTGAATGACATCGGGTCTGGAATGCATGTCTGTATGTGTTGATATTGCCTCTGTGGTGATTTGGTTCACCTTCTTGTGGCTTCCTTCTTCCGTACCTATTTGGGTTCCAAATTTTTCTTCCGTACCTAATTGAGCAATTCCCCCGTCTCTTTACTCTTCCGCTGCCTCTTTTTTGTTTGAGTGTACTACTGAATTTATATTCCATGAGGTTTGATGATCGCCTCAAATTTGTTGAATTCCCCATTTGGAAGGGAATTTTATGACTTGGTGTAAAGTATATGGTATTGCTTCCATGTCATGGATCCATGGTCTCCCCTATGTTGTAAGCCATATCAGTGTCAATGACTTGAAATTTCGTATTTTTGATTACTCCTTCTGCATAGGTACTAAGCTCAATTTCTCCTTTTGTCATGACCGTAAAGTTGTCGAACCCAGATAAGGCTCGTGCTTTTGGGATTACTCGATCCTCCATTAGCATTTCTTCCAAACCTCTTAACAAAATGATGTTGACTGAGCTACCTGGATCAATCAACACTCTTTTTACATTAGTGTCATGTATGAGTAGAGATATTACCAGAGCGTCGTTATGAGGAAGCAGCAATCAGTTGCCATCTGCATTGTCGAACGTTATATTGTCTGCTTCCATGTCTTCTCGAACCTGCTTCCCGTGCGTAATTGTGAATTTTGTTGTTCTTTTGCAGGCTACTCTGTTCACCTCCTCTCCTCCGTGTATCACATTCATTGTTCTCTTTGGAGATGGTCGTTTCGGGGGCTCTTGCATGTTCTTCATATATGCTTGTTTGCATTTTTCACTAAATAGTTCTGTTAGATAGCCCTGTTTTAATAATTGTTCTACCTCACCTTGCAACAATCTGCAATCTGATGTTCTATGTCCATGATCATTTTGGAATTTGCACCAGAAGTCTGGATTCCTTCTGTTTGGATTCGATCTCATTTCTTTGGGCCATCAAACTTTATCGCCCATGTTTCTCAGTACGGTAATTAATTCAGAAGTACTTATATTGAATTTGTAGTCTCCGAGTATTGCATTACCTCTGTTCCGTTCCTCCCGATCTTTTCTAGATCTTGAGGAGGAGGATTTTGTATCTCTATTTAACGGTCTATATTCCGACCATGTGTTTTCATACCTGGAATGATATTCTCGTCCTGAAGGTCCCTATATATGGATCGTACATGTTTGTACATGTTCTCCTTTCTGGTTCGGAGCGTATAGAACTGGTTCGATCTTCAACTTTTGATTGAGCAATGGTGTCTTCTTCTATTCGTAGCTTGGTACTGTACCTATTATAGACATCGTTCCATGTCATGGCTAGGAATTCTCTCAAGCTTTCCTTGAGTCTTCTTGTGGCTTTTGAGCTTCTGTCATATAAGTTTCTTGAAAATGCCATTGCTGCCCAATTGTCAGGTACCCTTGGTAGCAGCATTCTTTCTCATTGAAACATGTCTACAAATTCTCGGAGCAACTCCGCGTCTCCTTGTTTTATCTTGAATATGTCTTCCATTCTTTTTTCGACGTTTTGTGCACCGGAATGTGCTTTTACAAAAGAATCTGCGAGCTCAGCAAAAGAACCAATAGAATTTTCGGGTAGAAGAGAATACCATGTTAGTGCTCCTTTGGTGAGTGTCTCTCCGAACTTCTTGACTAGTACTGCTTCAATTTCTTGTTTAGTCATATTTTTGCCTTTTACTCATGTAGTAAAAGCAGTTACATGATCACGTGGATGAGTTGTACCATTATACTTGGGAATATCAGGCATTTTGAATTTCTTGGGATAAGGCAAGGGTGCTGCATTTGGCTTCCAAGGTTGTTGAGAATATCTATCAACGTCAATGCCTTTGATAACAGGTGGTACTCCAGGAATTTGCTCGATTCGGTCGTTTTGTTACTTCACCTGTTTCTGCAAGGTTAGTAATAAAGACTGTAATTCTGGATTACTGGACATACCTGGTCTTGCTTCGAGGGACTCATTTGGAGTGCCTCTATTTCCTGAGTTTGTTAGCCCAGATTGTGGATTTTCCACAGTTGCGGTGTTGTTAGGAGAAGGTGTAGGTGATGCAGCTGGCACTCCCCTCATGAAATCTTGTAAGGCTTGAGTCACATATTCACCGACCATTTGTTTTACAGGATCTTTTTCTCCTATTTGTTCATTTCCATTGTGATTATTATTTTGAGTCGTAGATCTCTCTAGGGAATGTTCCCTTGAGCCTCGTGGGGAACCTGAAGGTGATGGAACTGGCGTTCCAATCCTTTGTTGGTTGTTGTTGTTGGCGTTCGACATAATTTACAGAATGTTGTTTGAGAAAAAATAGAGACTATGAGATTCCCGATAACGAAACCAATTTGTTTAACCAAAGAATTTGATTCTTTGCCAAAGCTATTTTAAGAAGAACACGAGTTTCTGATAACCAAAGAATATGCTAATAAATGTAAGTAAATTCGTAAATAGAAAGTAGAAAGATGCGTAAAATGTAAGTATATTTCAATAGTGGTTTGAACTTATCTTTACAAGTTATATTTTACTCCCTTTTATAGGGAATTTCTTAATATAACGTCTATTCTTTTCAGTGATTGAGAATTAATGGCTAATAATGGTAATGTAATGTTACAATGATTAATCGTAATTGTTGCGTGAATATTGTGTAACGTTTTGGCTCATTAATTGAAGATCCCCGAATCTGCCCTTTATTCCATCTTGATTCATTCTGACCGTGTCTCTTCAACTTTTCAATTAGGTTAAGATTCTGCATCTGATTACCATGTGGGTATCCTGTTTCGTTCCTCTTTATATCGTACATCTTCATAAAGTCTCATCTAGTTGTCATGTTGCCATTGCTCCATATAGAGTGCAGAGTCATCATAAGTATTACATGTGTGAGGCTCATTTTTACCAATACACATGTAGCCTCCTACTTATAAGTGTGGTGCACAACACACCCATAAACAAGACTCTACTAGATACGTCTTGTGGATTTCCTAGGACATAATTGCTCTGATACCACTTTTGTCACGACCCAAACCGATGGGCCACAACAGGCACCCGGTACCTTACTCAATCGAATACCAACATAACGTAACTGTCATAGATAAGTAAGTCGGAGAGACTTCCATGAAATAGGTAGAATACAACATGTAATACCAACTTATATATAAGACATACGGTCCTCTAAGACCAAAATAACCACTCGTACACTGAACATAGGCCGACAAGGCCATACAATCTTTTACGTACATGACATCTTTCTACAATCCTCTAAGGATACATAATTGTCATAAAGGTCGGGACAGAGCCCCGCCATACTAAACAATACACATCCAAATCATACTGACCAAACAATCAACTCCGGAGCAAATGGACTGCACCAACATCTTCCGCTGAGTTGATCGCCTACTTGGAGGACTTTTGGCCTATCTATCAAGACCCGCGAGCATGAAACGCGGTGTCTCCAGGCAAAAGAGACATCAGTACAATAATATACCGAGTATGTAAGGAATGAAAATCAGTAAATAATAGACATGAGAGAAACATAGAGTAAAAGACTCGGCATGTACATCTGCATAGCTCTATGAATCATTTTATTTTTATAATGTCATGCATATGCGTATAAATGTCATACCATGCATATGTATATGCATTCATAACATCATCAATCCTCTGAGGGCATCCCATCATATCATTTCGGCCGCTATGGGCAAATCATCAACATATACCAGCTGATCAGGTGGTGGTACGTATATAACGCCGTAACCTTTTCCTATATTCCATATACATATATATACGCGTATATAACGCCATCTGGTCATGGGTAAACGTACATGTATAAATGCATGAAATGTAAAAGAAATACGTTAATAACATTTCTCGGAATGTCAAAAGTAATATGCCTGTCGGATAAACTTTATCAAATACGCATTTTTTTAGACCCATGAACAGAAGATATAATAATAATTCACATGGAGAATCAAGAATATAGACACCCCTAGTATTTTTATTAATAGAGTCATTTATGGAAGTTGTGCATTTTCTCGTTTCATTCGTGTCATATAGATCATGCCAAAAAGAAAGAAGGGATAGCCTTAACATACCTGAACCGATTCTCTTGACAATCCCTTTAACACATGTTGATTGCGACAACATGTAACGGCGTATCGAAGTAGGAAAAATCCGTATGATATTCTTGAGAAAGATTGTACCGTGCTCTCTTAGAATCGCAAAATCCTGTTACGATTACACAATATAACATTGTTGCAAATCTCTTAGAATTGCAAATATGTATTTGAAGCTTCATCCATTCGCTTTCAATTCATATAGAATTTTCAATCTCTTCAAATTGTAAATATAACATATGTATTTTAATAATTTGAGTCTTTACTAAAGAAAGCGGGCCCCACTCTTTGTATGACTAAGCCAACTATTATTCTTAATATGTATGCCACATATAGGTGAGCTTTAAGAGTCATATTTCTGTGACTTTTTGACCTGCCACGTGGAGGGGCGTTGTCCCCACTTACTAATTCCACAAATCCTTAATTATATGGTTAATCTCACATTAAGCCAATAATTAACCAATTACCCACATACTAAGAATTATCTCAAATTACTAAAAATACTACTCATTTTTAACACACCTTATACAACTCACTATCATGATCATGTGGTACCTTGTATGGCACTAGTCCATAAATATCGGGTATTTTAGCTCGGACCGTATTTTATCCCAACATGTTAAACTTTGACGAAAATTCATTTTCTTTTATTTGCTTACCCTCTCACCTTCACGAATTTACTCATCACTTGTTTAAAATAATAGAATGCTTATAATCTCAAATTAATCACATTCTCGAACTTATGTCGATTAGCTTACGATGAAATTTAACATACGAAAATGCGGGTGTACCATCTCATTTCCAAGCTTCTATCAATTTACTTATGGCGTACTTTCACATACGAAAACATGGGGTGTAACAGGAAAATGTCATAACTAAACTCGGCGATATAATAGAGGCAAGAGTTATCAGTGATACTAGCTAATAACCTATACAGTTCATAAATCTCACAAGTACACAACAATAACATCATCATGTCATAAATCACAGATAAAGCCTCCTCGGTGAAAAAATATAACTTAACATGTTCTGCTTTAGCTAGCAATCCAACATATAGAGAAGATATGCAAAACAAGGCATGTAGACATTCCTGATCTAGCATATAGAGAAGATATGCGAATAAAATAGAAATCCAAGAAAATTGCAAGTAGAGAAGAAATGCAATAACGAAAACACACACTGGCCAATTTTTCTCATACCGCGTGTACACCATCAAGAGAAAAATATGAGAGGGTGACCCTAAGGGGATAATCCTTATCAAGACGATGCACGGACATCCCACATGCAATATATAACCACCATACGGACAACTCACATGCTAACAATAAAAGTATATATACAAGAATACATATATATGAACAATGGATATCAATTTACATACTCATGGAGTAATATACGTTACATGATAAAGTGTAGGCGTGCTACCACAATTCTAGTAAGGTGATTATGCCACAAGAATAGCAACTAACATGTTTGAACATGAGATCAACCAACAAATAATCTCTAACATGATTAAATAGCTCACAAAGGGAATGCAACATGAGAAGTATGATAATGTGAAGCTTAACAATCAATTCAGGGCATATAATACCCTAATCACTTCCCTAAGCATAATTAGTACCCTCATACACGTAATGGGCTCATTCCCCTTACATGTGCATCAGCCATAGCGCATAGCTAATACTTATAATTCAGGGAATTAGTGTCTCAACCAAGTTTAGGTAAGATACGTACTTCATGCAAGACAAATCAATACTCAAATAATCTCATCCCCCGTATCAACTTCCGGATGGCTCGAACCTAGACAAGAAAATTTAATATCATCAATAAAAACTATAGGAAATAACCTTAATCAATAAAGCTAAGATCTTAGTACAAATATACAAAGTCAACCCAAAGTCAAATCCTGGTCACGCACCTTGGAGCCAGACAAAGCTCACGAATCTTCAATACACATTCTAATACGAGTCTAATTATGTGTTTTTCATCCAAATCCAACCTCAAATAGACCCCCATATCATCAATTGTCACTCTCCAAAACCATGACCAAAACCCTCAAATTCCACCTGTAATTCATATAAACTAGATGTAATAATGCATGGGAAATCAATAAAATCATCAAAATCAAGTTGAGTGTACTTACCCCCTCAATTGTAGTGAAAATCCCTCAAAATATCGCCTCTGGCCGAGTTCCACAACTCTAAAAAATAAAAAATGACCAAAACCTCGAAATAATATATCCTTCCCAGCGATTCTGCATTTGTCGACCAAAAATCGCATATGTGGTACCGAATCTGCGGAAATTCCATCGCAGAGGCAGAAGTCACTAATTCTTCGGACCAATTGCTTCTGCGAACACCAAACTGCATCTGTGAATCTGCTTCTGCGGAAGACCCTGTGATTCTACGTTCCCGAGTCCGCATCCGTGGACTCAGCCTTCCCAGACATGCACCGCCTCTGTGGCCACAAGTATGCTTATGTGGACTCACACATGCGCCCATTCCATCGCGCGTGCGAAAATAGCATGCCAGAACTGCCAAACATCAAAGAAAAGATCTGAAACTCATCTGAAATACCCTGAGCCCCTCGGGACCTCGTCCAATCACACCAACCAATCCCAAAATATAACATGGACCTACTTGATGCCACAAATTGTACAAAACAATATTGACACCATGAATCGCATCTCGATTCAAGCCTAAGGAACTATTCAACTTCCAACTTTCCAAAACTCACGTCGAACCGTATCTAATCAACTCAAAATGACCTCAGATTTTGCATACAAATTTCAGTTGACACAATGGACCTATTCCAACTCCCGGAACCACAATCTGAATTCGACATCATCAAAGTCAACTCCTGGTCACACCTTTGAACCTTCCAAACTTTCAACATTACAACTTTCGCAAATTATAACATAGTCAACCTAGGAACCTCTAAATCCAAATTCGGACGTATGGCTAAGTTCATAATTACCATACGAACCTATCAGAACCATCAAAATACTATTCCGGATCGTGTATGCAAGTGTCAAACTCCGGCTCACAACTTAAGCTCCAACCTTGGGACTAAGTGTCCCAGTTCAATCCAAAACTCTCTCGAAACCAAATCAACCGCCTCTGCAAATCACATAATCATAAATACACATTTATAAAGCATCAAATAAGTAAAACACGGCTAAAATACTAAAAACTACCGGCAGGATTATTAGAACGTAACCCATTCATTCTTTTATGTTTCACTCTCTACAAATACGAGTCGGAACCCATTTGTGGTCTTTTTGGACAAGTGTGACATAAATATGTGTAAAAAAAATTAGTGTCCATTCTATATATAACGCGGTTTTAAACCGCGTTATACTTTAACGGTGTTTTGGCCTCTAGCACGGCCTCGGCCCCTCGTAGGAGCTGCAACTGGAGGCTTGGGCTGCTGATTAGTGGATGAAGAAGCACGTGTTCTCGCCATCTGCAAGAGAATATAGTAAAAATTCAGTTAGCATTGAGAATTCAAATCGCACGACAGAGAAGAATAGATGTGAAGTCATTCCTAGGCTCTGTAGCCTCTGAGGGATAAGCACAGACGTCTCCGTACCAATCTCTCAGGCTCTACTAAGCTTGTCCGTGAATTGTGAGACCTATGCAACCTAGTGCTCTGATACCAACTTGTCACGACTCGAATTTTCCATCGTCGAGACCGTGATGACGCCTAACATTGAACCCGCTAGGCAAGCCAACGTTATCGATTATTCTATATTATTTCTTTATTTTTAGAAACTAGTTGTGACATACAAGATCAGCGGGAATAAAAGTGTGAAAGAAATAGAATCTAACAACCCTTTTAAATACTATCACAAAACCCATAATAACAACTCCCAAAACACTGTGTCATACTTTCACGGACTATCTACGAATACTACAAATAAGGTGTTTGAACAAAAGTAAATATATCTGTTTCTGGAATATCTAGAACAGAATACAAATGAAATAGGAGGGGACACCAAGGCCTGCGGATGCCTGCAGGACCACCTCGGTGTCTCTGACTGGACTGAAGGCATCCTTCTAGCTCTAATTCCCAAAGGGTCCTGTACCGGGATCTGCACAACAAAAGATGTGCATGTGTAGCATCAGTACAACCGACCCCATGTATTGAGCAAGTGTCGATCCTAACCTCGGTGAAGTAGTGACGAGGCTAGGACACGACAACTAAAACAACCTGTGCAATTTAATAATATTCGGAAGAAATAATAGCAACAACAATAACCAGTTAAGTACAAGGGAAAATGGGAAACATGCTGGGGAAAAGCAATATCAGATAACAGAAATAACGAAAATAAGACAATAGTTCAATTATATAAGTAACAGTAGGAAGTAACAATCACAGAGAAAACAGTGCACGGCATCACCCTTCGTGTTTTTACTCTCATCCTCACCGAACAATAAATAAAGAAAGTGCACGACATCACCCTTCGTGCTTTTACTCTCATCCTCAAAAAATAATAAATAGATACGGCACGGCATCACCCTTCGTGCTTTTAATATCATAACATGGAATGGCATCACCCTTCGTGCTTTTACACTCCCATGCTCACAATAATCAATGCACGACATCACCCTTCGTGCTTTACACTCTTCCTCACAATAATCAATACACGACATCACCCTTCGTGCTTTTCACTGTTCCTGACCCAAACAATATCAATAGTAGAAGTTTGGCAAGGAAAAATCAACAATATGAATTCATAAATCATAACATCCCGGCAAGGGAACAACAGTAAAAATCTTACTATCCCGGCAAGGGACACAACTATAACCAATCTCGCTCAACTGCATATCTAAACATATGATTCCTTAACTGAACAAATACTCAACAAAATCCATTACCAAGAATTTCCACCGAATGAACAACTATTAAAGTGAAATTCAAGATATAACACAGTAAATATCAATGAAAATCACATAATTCAAAATTTTCGACTCACGAGCATGCTTGACACCAACGTATAGGTACTCGTCACCCCACCTATACGTTGAACATGGTATAAACACACATCAAATAAGACTCAACACCTATTCCCTCAAGCTAAATTTAAGTCAAACACTTACCTCGACTTCCACGTCCAAAATCAAGCCTCAATCACCGCTTTTCCTTTTGAACTCGACTCCAAATAGATTGTATCTAGACATAATTGACTCAATAACATCAATTAATTTAATTCCAATACTTAATTACAGATTTCCTATCATTCTTCCCAAAAATTCAAAATTTGACCCTGACCCGTTTGGTCAAAACATGAGGTTCGGACCAAAACCCGATCACCCATTCACCCACGAGCCCGAATATGTAATTAGTTTTGAAATCCGACCCCAAAACGAGGTCTAAATTCCAATTATACAAAAAGCCCTAACTCTACCCAAATCCCTAATTTTTTACCCTTAAGAAAACGATTTAGACCTAGTATTCTAATAGGTGTTAATGGAAATGGAAGAAAATGAGTCTAAGATTACATACCTATGAATTTGTAGTGAAGTTCCCTTTCAAAAATCGCCCAATTTGGAGTTCGGAAGAAGAAGTTATGAATTTTTGAAGAATGCCCGTGTTTGCTACTATTTTAAGAAGACTGGACACTTACTCTATGGGTTCGCGAGCCTTGGCCGCGTTCGCATAAGCTTAATCCCCCAGGCCTACACGTTCGTGGGCCACAGGCCGCGTTCACACATTGTTATAGGCTACCCATCCCCCAGCTCCCCTCCTACTCTATGCGTTCGCGAAGGTTGGACGCTTTCGCATAGAACAACCTACCCAAAGCTCCGCGTTCGCGTCCCAGCTAGTGCATTCGCATAGAATAAATCCTTTCCCTTCCACATTTACCCTTCGCGTTCGCGTGGGTTACCATGCGTTCGCATAGAACAAACACCTGGACACCAGCAAAGAGCAATAACACCAGATTTTTATAAATTCAACAACACTCCGACGCCTATCCGAAACTCACGCGAGCCCTCGGGGCTCCAAAGGAAACATGCACTCAACCTTAAGAACATCCTACGGACTTACTCGTGCGATCAAATCGTCAAAATAACATCGTAAACAACGAATTTAGCATAGAAATCAAAGAAAAATCTCAAAACTTTCAAACTCTCAAATTTTTACAAATACGGGTCCGAATCACGTCAAACGACCTCCGTTCCTTACCAAATTTTACACACATATCATAATTATCATATTGAACCTGTACCGGGCTCCGGAAAAATACGGGCCCGATACCATAAATTTTAAATATAACCAAATTTCCAAAAGCTCTTATATTTTCAGTAAAATAATTTCTTTCAAAAATTTATTTCTCGGGCTTGGGACCTTGGAATTCGATTCCGGGCATATGACCAAATCCCATATTTTCATACAGGACCCTCCGGGACCGTCAAATCACGGGTCCGGATCCGTTTACCCAAAATATTGACCGAAGTAAACTTAAATTCAATCTTAAAGGCAAAACTAACATTTTCCCCAATTTTTCATATAAAAGCTTCCCGGCTATATGGCCGGGCTGCGCACGCAAAATGAGAAAATAAAAGGAGGTTTTCAAGGCCTGGAAATACCATTTTGACTTGTAAAAATGAGAGATGACTTTTTGGGTCATCACAATTCATAGCTAGTTTGATGTTTGCACTATCACGTGATTTATCTATGTGCTTTATACAAGTCACTGAATTGATACCTATTTAAAAAGTTTAAAAAGAAAGATATATGGAAGATAATATATGCTAACTAAATTTAAAAAGAAAGATATAAAAAAAGTAAAATAATTCAACCAATAGATTAAACTATATATTTTTTTTTTATGAAAATTTTAACTATAAAATAAAACTCATAATTCTAATTTGAAAATAAAAGGAGAAAAAAATAATTTTATTTTACGTATAACACAAAATAACAACTCTTAAAAATGTCGGTTGATTTTTTAAAGAAATAATAAAAAAGTTTCTCTATTAAAGTATTTATATCTAAATACTTAAACCAAATAGTGAAAAGAAATAAAAAATAAAAAAAAATAGGAAAATAAAGGAATTTTGGTCTAGGGATTCAAGGTCAAACACCTCCGGACCAAATCTAACTTATCAGCTACCTCTTAATCATTGCACCACCCAACACTTATATAAATAATATAGTTCTTTAATGTGTTATATAAAAACGTGGTATTTTAATGCGCTATACATATTTAACGTGTTTTTAAACCGCGCTATACTTTAACGATGTATAGTATGATCACTCTTTTTTTTTTTACACAGATTTATGTCACACTTATCCAAAAAGACCCAATTGGGTTTCGGATCCCAACAAATACTGTATGTCACAGTTTGGAAAGGACTAGCTCGACCAGACCCCAAACCCAACATAACCTCCTATATGGTATGTTAAAATAGTACCGTTACTCTAACATACGTTGATAAAGGGATTTGTTTTCTTTTCCAATAAAAATATGGAATGAAATTTGACAAAGAATTATGCAAGTACATTAAATTTATGAGATTCATCAATATCATTCCTCAATTGTGCTATTCTCCGTACATAGGATTCAGTAGTTTAAATTGTACTTCGTCACAAGGAATTCCTAATTGATTGAATTGTTTCTTTCAATCAGAAGAGTCTGGAAAAGTCATCATCAATTAAAACCACTGAATCCATGTTAGGTACGTAGTTGCTATTCACGGGACTATTCATTGATAACTCATAACGTGTAGGCACTCCGAACTTGTTGTTGGCCCCTTTTTCATATAAAAAAAACAGCTCAGTACTCTTCCGCGGTCACTGTTTTGACTCCTCGTGTGTGTAGAATTTGGGTAATCAAGAGAAGTCCCCTCCAACTATATTTATTCTGAATGTTCTTTTTGCGAGGTGGGTGTTTACCTTAAAATTTGGATAATAATTAAATTTATATTTTGATTTTAAGGATATGTAATTACACTTAACATCAATTGATAAATATGAAGATAAATGATAGAATTAAATTATAAGAAAATCAAACCAGTTGTTCAGACAGAACTCAGTCCTCTAGTCGAAATACTCTCGAACTGATAGATGCAAGAATAGTTAAAAATAGAGCAAGTTGATGAACAATAATGTAAGCGAGAAAGAAAGAATTGTATTGCTTTATCTCTATGAATAATGATCATTACAAATGATTAGAAATCTCCTTTATATTATTGAGGAATCTTACTTATGGTATAACTCTAATTACAGAAAGAAATCTCATGATTAGCTGACTAACCACTTCTGATTTGATCCTTTCCGAGCTTTACGATGTGATCCTCGACCAGTCACGAATATCTCATTTTTCCGTTATTTTACCGTCTCCGATCTTACTCGGTACCTGTCTCAATTGGCTTCGGTCGCTACCAACCTCGATCTCGACCTTATCCTCGTGATTGAGTCGAAGTCAACCTTCAATGCCACTTCCTAATCTCGATCAAATAGTAAAATCGAGTGATCCCGATTTTAACCGTATACCTCTTATTTTTTGGAATGCAATGACAAGAAACGAATTGAGCCTTCGATTTTTTGACCTCGGCCAATTATGAGGTCATCCCCGTGACGTAAGCGATGGAAGTGACCGAAACGTCTCGTCGGTACGGTTCCCCAAATAATTAATGAGCGTCAGTTGGTGGTCAGCCATTAATAATGTTGAACCGTCGCCGTAAATCCAATAAATAAGTCCTCTCTTCATTGATTCAAACTTTACTTTCACTTTCCCCTAATCTTCAAAGATTTTACCTCTCCCAGATTCTTTCCTTCTACAAATCTTCTGGTTTCACTGTCAATCTTCTAACACCAAGTCTTACTACCTTCTTCTATCTTCAAACTTATAAAAATGGCGAAAACATCTAAAACAGTTCCCCAAAAGGAGAAAGCTTCTTCTTCGCGGCTGGCCGGTGACAAAACGTAGGTGGATCCGCTCCCTAGGGAGTGTGTTACTTGTACGTGTAGCCTTAAATCCGACTTTAAGATCGATAAAGCTTCCACGGTCCCTAGTCGATGCGAGCATATGTCGAGGTACATTTGCTCGATAACTGAGAGGTACCTTGACAAGTGAAGATAGACTGCAGCTGGGGGGATAAAGAGGTGGTGATTCCAACCCTCGGAGAAAATATCACCACCCACGTGGAAGGGTATCTGAGTGCTTAAACTTACCCTTTCACACCGGGGCCACTCGACCCCGTCATCATCGACTTCTGCCGTTAGTACCAGATAACCATAGGCCAAATCCACACCTCTTTTTGGCAAATAGTCATCATGCTCTAATCCTTTTCAAACAAAGTCGAGGAGATGCCATTTACCCTCAACCACCTTATTAGGTTGTACAACCCCCGTATCTTTCGAGGGTTGATTAAACTCCAGCGTCGAGCAACCAAGGTGTTGTTTTCGAGCATCGACGAGGACAAAGATTGAGGCTGAATGGGTAAGTTCGTTCGAGTGAATACTTCTGACCTCATCCCGGCAGAGAAGATGCCATTTCCTGAGAAATGGAACATGAAGCGTAAGTATTATCTATTGTTAGTTTCCATGCGTTATTTTGTCCTTCTGCTTTTCTTATTAATGCCTTTTTCTTGATGTAGTGGTTGCTTGGATTCCCCATGCGATCCCCGATTTTGAGAGTTGGGTTCGGAAACTGGCCTCGACCTCTTCGTACGTCGAGCGTTGTTGGTGCGATTTAGCAAAAGGTCAATGAGAGGCCAAGAATCATGGTAAGCTCCCTTTTCACATATCTGATGAATCGATCATAATATCCTTTTATACTCATTCAATTTTCTTATGTGTAGGCTTGAGCAAAGATGCGGTCATGAGGCCTCTGTCTGGCAAGGAAGAGTTTTCGTTTTAGGTTCTGAAACCGGCGAAGGATAACAAGAGAAAAAGGGCCTCGACCTCTGAGGACCCAAAGCCCAAGAAGAAGAAGAGTTTGATTAGCAAATCAAAGATAGATACTATCCGTGCCCATATACTTCAACGGCTAAGGGAGGAAAAAGAAGCAGATGAAGATGATGGCTCGGTGCTGGTGACCCGAGTTAGGAAAACCATCAAAGCCCCCAAGGCCGCTGAATCAATGGTGGTTGGTGAAACCCCGCCTCGTGTTGATGAGGCCTTGGAGAAGGATTCAGGAAAATTCCTTGAATCGCTTGAGATCGAGGCTGCCTCTCGTCAAACAGCGAGCATGTCTGAGGGGACCAGTCCTGAAACCCCTTGAGTTGAAAAGAACGCCCCGAGTGACACACTTGGGGCAGTTATAGTAGGTGACTCGCCAACTCTTCCCTCCTTTTCCGATGAGGTAATCCGGGATGCTCAAGCTTTGAGGACCCCCGAGGTAGGCGGAGTCCCCGGAGGGGAGGATCCCTTTAGAGATTGTGGCCGGGGTCGAAGATGCTTCCAACCTGAATGACGCATCAAGCCTCTTCAAAGAGGCTCAACAAATCCTGAACCAGGTAAGTCTTAATTCCTTTGTTGATGTTGTATTCCTCCATCTTCTGTCTAACTCCCTTCCTTTTCCATACAGGCTTTTTCCAAGTCCCAAGCTGAATTGAGCCAATGTGAGGCCGACCTCCAAAGGCTTTTAGAGGAGAGGAATACCCTCAAACTTCTCTGTGGGAAAAAGGATTAGGATATTAAGGACCTCCGAATCGAATTGGCTAAGGCTCACAAGGAGAAGACCGACTTGATTGAGCAGGTAATGATATTCTTAAAAGCTCATGGCTTGATTCAGAAATGGAGGCTAATATTTCAATATCACAATTGCAGCAAAAGATCGAGAGGACCGAGCAGTTTCGAGAGGAGATCAAGACGATTAAGGCGGAGTCCTATGGGTGGAAGGAAGGCATAGACCGCCTTGCTGCAGAGAAAGAGACTGCTCCAGCCCGATTGTCATCGGTCGAGGGCTAGTTTTGAGGAATGAAGGAAAAGAGCTCGGCTCAGGAGAAGAAGATAGACGAGCTCGAGGCTCAGTTAGCTTTTGAACTCGCAAAGACAAATCTGAGGCCGAAAAGGCAAAGACCGAGGCTGAGGCGATGGTGGCTATCTATCGAGCCGATGCAGAAGCCGCTCAAGTTCAAGTGAGAGAGGACGCCTAGACTGCTCAAACCCGAGCGCTTTGGATCGCCGAACTTGCTAAATGTTAATCTTGGAGGGAAACCCTCGAGGAGAACCAAGCTCGAGGTTTCGATCTTGCCAAAGAGAGAGTAAAGGAAAAACAGCATAAAGTCAGTGCTAGAGTGCAGGCTACTTCCGATGACAAAGACGATAATGATGATAATGCCAGCAAAAGTGGGTCCGAGAATGGGGAGGACCCCGATGAAGAAGCTGCCCCCCGAGAATAGTTAGGAGCTTTTGCACTTTTTCTTTTTCTTTTTCCTTTTGTGTAAGACCGCGACTGGTCCTTTGTTAATACCTTCACATATATAAAATATTTCCTTTTTGTCCTTTGTCTCGACTTTTGACTTGTGAAAATTTTGATTTGCTTTATGCCTAATGAAAATTTTGATACACTTCATGCCTTCTGAGAATTTCGACTCATTTATGCCTTGTGAAAATTTGTTTGTCAATTCGGAACTTAGGCAATTTGACCAAAGTCAGACTAATATAGTCTCTGTAGTCGAGTGAGTACTTGCTCGAACTCAAAAAATATAACGTCCCTTAGGCTCTTGAATCGGGCCGATATTGCCTCAAAAGAGTGGCTTTTTCCATTTTCCGACTTAAAAAGTTAAGTATATGAGAATTTGTCATGCCTTAGCACGAAGTAAGTCTGCACACATTAGGTTTTTTCGAGGTTTAGTGTTATCTAAACCCTTTGCTTTTTTGTGTCTTAGGGTTTGAATAGTTGGATACCCCTTAGGGTTTTTCGAGGGCTGACGTTGTCGAAACTCTTTTGTTATTTTGCCAAGGTAGCCTTTTAAAATAGTTTATAAAAGTATTCGAAGGTCAGTTTTTATTACGGAATTCAGACGTATCCGAACCGTGTTAGTTTGGTCGTAGCCTTAGGATTTTCCTCTTGGGCTAATTTTCCCAATTATACTTCGAACATGTTTGAAGCGTCAGTCCCCGAGTGGGGTGTCCTTGGCCTATAAAATCAAGGATTACCTTTCTAAGGTCTTACAGTCTCGAAGTTTAGTAATTCGAATGTGTCGATCTTTGGATGGCAGTCCCCGAGTACGGGGTTAATCGTTCGAGCTTTAGTTATGATCGGCCCTTGAGCCAGTTTCCGCAATAGATCATAAGTATGAAATTGTAAAGTAGAAATTTCTCTAAGGCATGGAACATCTGGTAAGGAAAAGATACTTATTTCAATAGATTATACATGCATACATGTTTTTCCATTAGGGCTCGAGTAATCTACCTGGACACGGTTCATTCGACTATCTGGCCCTTTACAAACTTTACCTATCGAAACCATGTTGACACGAAGTATTTTCCTTGAAAACATAAAATCCGAGGGTGATGCCCCTAGTATTCGGGGTTGATAGTAAAGAAGACCCGTATACAGTTGAATTGCTCTAAGTTAGCATGAACAATGGTTGCCTCATTAAAAACCTTGTTGGAAAAACCTATTTGGACAAAAACCGGTCGAAGGGAAAAGAGTGCAATGCGTGCTTTCAGACCTAAGGACTTTATGCTTGGAGAAAACTTTGATACCTTCGATCGAACACCTGCAACAAGTTAGTATAAAATATAAATGAAAAAAGAAGAAGCTCAAACCTTAAAAATAATATCGTTTGAGGAGTGATATATTCCTATTATTTGGCAATTGTTCGCCGTTCATTGTGCCAAGTTTGTAGGATCCCTTTCCGATGATATCGAGGACCTGATACGGTCCTTCCAAATTTGGACCGAGTTTTCTTTCGTTTCGATCTCGATTATTGAGGGCGAATTTCCTCAGGACTAAATCCCTAATTCTAAAGTGGCGAATATTGGATCTTTGATTAAAGTACCTTTCGATGCGCTACTTTTGTGCGGTCATTCGGATGAGGGCGGCTTCCCGTTTTCTCATCTAGTAGTTCGAGGCTTGTATTCATAGCTTCATGATTTGACTCTTCCATTGTGTATCAAAACCTGATGCTAGGTTCCCCGACCTCGATTGGGATCAGATCTTCCACACCATATACTGAGGAGAACGGTGTTTCCCCCGTACTGGATTTTGACATTGTTCGATACGCCCAAAGGACTTGGGGAAAAATTTCTCTCCATTTTCCTTTAGCGCCGTTCAATGTTTTCTTTAGATTCTGAATTTTGCCCCCTATCCGTTCCTACTAGGATGATATAGCGTCGATAATATCCTTTTTGTTTTGTGATCTTCGAGAAACTTTGTTATTTTGCTGCCGATTAATTGTTTTCCATTGTCGCATACGATTTCGGCAGGTATCCCGAATCGGCATATGATGTGATCCCAGATGAAGTCCATAACTTCTTTT
Organism: Nicotiana paniculata; assembly: GCA_005239505.1. NCBI lineage: Eukaryota > Viridiplantae > Streptophyta > Magnoliopsida > Solanales > Solanaceae > Nicotiana > Nicotiana paniculata. The sequence continues at coordinate 149,245 of ML340684.1, read as the reverse complement.
TCTCTGACTTTCTCGAAAGAATATGCTTCAACTCACTTAGAGAAATAAGTCAGTCATAAATAAAATGAATTTAGCTTTACTTGGGGCCGATGGCGGAGGGCCGACGATATCCATTCCCAATTTCATGAACGACCATGGGATAAGACTAAATGAAGTTGCTCTCCGGGATGGTGGATCATCGGTGCATATCTTGGCACTTGTCACATTTTTGAATGAATTCCTTAGTATCCTTTTCCATATTGGCCCAATAGTATCCCGCTCTGATGACTTTGTGAACCAGTGATTCAGCACCGGAATGGTTTTCGCAAGTACCCTCGTGAATTTCTCGTATGACATAGTCGGTGTCTCCCGGACCCAAACATTTTGCCAACGGTCCATCAAACATCCTTATGTAAAATTTTCGATCTTCGGCCAATGTGAATCGTGCAACCTTTGTTCGTAGAGTCCTCAATTCCTTAGGGTCCGATGGGAGCTTCCAGTTTTTTAGATACTCAATATATTTATTCCTCCAATCCCAAGTTAGGCTTATGGAGTTTATTTCGGCATGGCCTTCTTTAATTACTGACTTCGAAAGTTGTACAACAGTCCCCGAGCTAATTCCGTCGTCTTCAACTGATGACCCCAAATTTGCAGGGGCATCGACCTCGCTGTTCTGTTCTCAAGGTACATGTTGTAGGGTCCATTCCTTAAACCGATGTAGGGTTACCTGTAGTTTGTCCAAGTACCTCTACATTCGATCTTCTCGAACCTCAAAGGCCCCTGTTGACTTGGTTTGCAACAAGTATGGAGTCACATTTGGCCTCGATGACCTCTGCTCCCAAGATTTTAGCCAGCTCGAGACCTGAAATTATGGACGAATACTCGGCCTCATTGTAGTGCTTGTGGGAATCTTCAAAATGATGCCTAGCCCGGACCCCTTCACCTTCGAAGTTCTATCTTTGAAAAGGGTCCACACCCCAGAAGATGTACCCATTTTAAACAAAAGTTCCTATTCGACCTCGGGTACGAGGGCTGGCATGAAGTCGGCCACGAAGTATGCTAAGATTTGAGACTTGATGGTCATTCGGGGTTGATACTCGATATGATACCCACTGATTTTGATGGACCATTTGGGAAATCGGCCCGAGAGTTCGGGCTTGTGCAAAACATTACGAAGAGGATAAGTGGTCACCACACAAATCGGGTGGCACTGAAAATATGGTTTTAATTTCCTAGAGGCACTTACTAGAGCAAGCACTAATATTTCTAAGTGAGGGTAGCGGGTCTTGGCCTCACCTAAAGTCTGACTAACATAGTAAACAGGAAATTGCATACCTTGCTCTTTTCGAACTAGGACCCCACTTATTGCGACTTCAGAGACTGCTAAATATAAGTGAAGTTGCTCGTCCGCTTTCGGAGTATGAAGCGATGGTGGGATCGAGAGATACCGCTTTAACTCTTCCAACGCCTGTTGGCATTCCGGGGTCCAAGCAAAACTGTTCTTCTTTTTGAGTAGTGAGAAGAACCTGTGACTTTGATCTGAAGACCTCGAGATAAATCGGCCTAAGGCGGATATCTGCCTGTTAATGTTCATACGGCCTTAACGATGTCCACGAGTGTGATGTCTTTGATTGCCTTGATTTTATCGGGGTTGATCCCGATCCCTCGATTTGACACCATGAAGCTGAGGAACTTGCTCGAAATGACCCCGAATGCACATTTCTCAAGATTGAGCTTCATGTTGTATTTTCTCAATATATTGAAGGTTACCTGCAAATATGTTAAATGGTCCTCTGTGCGTCTGTACTTAACTAGCATATCGTCAATATAGACCTCCATTGATTTACCTATTTATTCTTCGAACATTCGGTTTACTAGGCGTTGTTAAGTAGTACCAGATTTTTTTAACCCAAACGGCATTACATTATAACAATAAGTGTCGTACTTAGTTACGAACGAAGTATTTTCCTGATCCTCCGGATTAATTTATATTTGATTATACCCAGAGTAGGCATCGAAAAAACTAAGAATCTCATGATCGGTCGTGGCATCGATCATGCGAATGATATTCGGCAGAGGAAAAGAGTCTTTAGGACATGCTTTGTTTAAGTCTTTATAATCTAAGCACATCCTAAGTTTGTTCCCTTTTGTAGGGACTACAACAACGTTTTCTTACCATTCGGGATATTTTACTTCTCGAATGGATCCTATTTTGAGAAGTTTAGTTATCTCGTCCTTTATGAATGCGTTTTTACCTCGGACTGGGGCCTTCTCTTTTGTTTTACCGGTCTGAACTTCGGGTCCAAGCTCAATAGATGTGTTGTGATATCCGGTGGGACCCCTTTCATATCTAAGTGGGACAAAGAAAAACAATCCATATTATCGATAATAAATTTAGTAAGTTTTTTCTTGAGTTAGGGGGCTAACCCCGTACCAAAGTATACCTTTCGAGCGGGTAGGTATTCGATCAATATGACATGTTCTAGCTCTTCGACTGTTGATTTGGTTGAGTCGGAATCCTCGGGGATTATGAAGGATCGGGGGATCCAGTAGTCATCATCCTCATCTGTTCCCTGCTTCTCTGACTGGGTTGAGGCTTGTGGTTGTGGTTTCTATTTAGCCTCCTATTTTCATTTGGTCTCCGATCCTTTTATTGATGAAAGTGCCGATATCGGTATTACCTCATCGACCGCAAACATTTATTTTGCAGCATGTTAATCCCCATACACTATTTTCACTCTGTCCGACGTTGGGAATTTCAAATTTTAGTGAAGGGTTGAAGGGGTTTCCCTCATAGTGTGAATCCAGGGTGTTCCGAGCAGGGCGTTGTATCTCATATCACCCTCGATTACATGAAACATGGTTTCTTGAATAGTCCTAGCTACGTTTACCGGAAAAATGATTTCACCTTTAGTTGTTTCGCTAGCCAAGTTGAAACCATTGAGGACCCGAAATGCGGGTACAATTTGATCTTGTAGGCTGAGTTGCTCCACGACCCTCGATCGAATAATATTGGCCGAGCTCCCTGATCAATTCAAACACGCTTAACCTGAATTTTATTCATAAGGATAGAAATTACCAGAGCGTCATTGTGGGGTTGAGAGATCCCTTTGTTTCCTCGTCGTTGAATGATACGGTGCCTCTGGCACATAATCTCGGTCCATTTCTCCCTAGTAATTGATACTTTAGTGCGTTTGAACACGGGCCTTTGTGGAACATCGACCCCACCCACGATCATATGAATCATGTGTTGTGGTTCTTCCTGTTTGTTTTTCCTGTTGGAGTCCCTGTCTCTGAAATGATTCTTAGCTCGATAGCTCAAGAATTCTCAAAGGTGTCCCTCTTTTAATAGATGGGCTACCTCCTCCCTCAGTTGTCTTCAGTCTTCGTTTCTGTGGCCATGTGTTCTATGGTACTTGCATATTTTATTAGGGTTTCTTTGGGAAGGATCGCTTTGTATGGATCTGGGCCATCTAGTATCTTTGGTTCTCCCAATGGCCAACACAATACCTGATGCGTCGATACTGAAGTTGTACTCCGATAATCGTGGTGCCTCTGTGGGATCGACATGCGTATCAAAAACACTTTTGCTCATGAGTCGCGATCTCTGCCCTCGATCGTTCCTTCGATCGTTTCGGATGGAATTGCCTCTTGGGCTGTTTCCGCGATCTGCGTTGTATGGCTAATATCGGTTTCTGTTCGACCAAGGTTCGCTGTCGATATCCCAATGATTTCTTTCTATGGGTCTGTTCGGATAGACGGAACCGGAGGGGGTCCATAATTTATCATCCTCGACCCTGATCTTCGACTGGTACCAATTATGTACGTCGGCCCAAGTTACCGCTGGATATGCAATTAAATTCAGCTTCAGTTGACGTGATGCCACCAAACTTCGTTCATTCAAACCTTGCGTGAAGGCTTGAACGACCCAATCGTCTGTGACCGGTGGTAGTTCCATGTGTTTCATCTGGAGCTGAGATACGAACTCCCTCAGCATTTAATTATCTTTCTGTTTCACCTTGAAAAGGTCTGATTTCCTCGTCGCAGCCTTTATTGCGCCGGTATGTGCCTTTACAAAAGAGTCTGCAAGCATAACGAATGAATCGATGGAATTATGTGGTAGATTGTGATACATGATCATTGCTCCCTTCAATAGAGTTTCCCCAAATTTCTTCGGTAGAATAGATTCGATCTCATCATATTCCAAATCATTTCCTTTTATGGCGCATGTATAGGAGGTGACATGCTCATTGGGATCGGTGATCCCATTGTACTTAGGGATTTTCGACATGAGGGATTTCTTCGAAATGGGCTTCGGAGCCGCACTTGGGAGAACGACTTCTGCACAAACTTCTTTGAGTCCATACATTTTAAAATAAGCGGTGCCCCCGATATTTGGTAAGCCCAGTAATTGTATGTCTCTACTTTCTTATCTTTGCCTCAATTTTATTTTCACCCGATTCAATTTTTTTAGTGAGCTCCTCAAGCATATTCATTACGGCGGGTCAGTCCCCAATTCATTGGCACTCGATCTCTTAGGCACTGGCTCGGTTCTGTGGACGACTTCTGGTTTGACCCCACTCAGTGTTCGGTGTTGGTTTTGTAGTTGTGCTATAGCGGCTTGTTGAGCCTGTAGCATTTTGAATATCAATTGGAGGCTGACTTCACCATCTCCTCCGCCCTGCGTACCTCGACCACCAGATCGGCCTTCTCTACGTACGCTTCCTTTGGGATCAGCACCCAAATTTGTGCTTAGGGCGATATGCAAACTAACGTCGATTGGATTGGCAATTGGTTCTCCCTAGACATCAGCCTGAGGCACCTCAATCCCTGGGGCGGCTATATTGTCGTTTTTCCTATGAAATTCGAGGTCGTTGTCACCATGTGTGGGCGTTCTTTGTGAGTTTGACATGTTTTATCCTGAAAATAAAAACACTTACAAGAACAAACGTAAATTAGTGTGTGTTATCGGAATCAGTATTAAGTAATCACTATTATCCTTAGCCCCATGGTGGGCGCCAAATTGTTTACCCTAAAATTTTGATAACAATTAAACTTATATTGTGGTTTTAAGGATATGTGATTTCACTCAACACCAATTGACAAATATGAAGATAAATGATATAATTAAATTATAAGTAAATCAAACCAGTTGTTCATACAGAACTTAGCCCTTGAGTCGAAGTACTCCCAAAATGATAGGTGCAAGAATAGTTAAAAAATAATGCAAGTTGATGACCAATAATGTAAGCGAGAAAGAAATAATTATATTGTTTTAATCTCTATGAATAATGATCATTACAAATAATTAGAACTTCCCTTTATATAGTAGAGATATCCTACTTATGGTATAACTTTAATTACAGAAGGAAATCTCATGATTAGCTGATTAACCGCTTCTGATTTGATCCGTTCCGAGATTTATGCCGTGATCCTCGACCAGTCACGTATATCTCGCTTTTTCGTTATTTTGATGTCTCCGATCTTACTCGGTACTTATCTCATTTCCTTCGGTAGCTACCAACCTCGACCTCGACCTTATCCTCGTGACTGAGTCGAAGTCAACCTTCGATGCAACTTCTTAATCTCAGTCAAATAGTAAACTCGGGTGCGCTCGGTTTTAACCGTATACAGTGGGCACGCTTCCATATAGACCTACTCTGTCACAAGCACAATGCTCTAGTACTTCTCAATTTTTGCTTGACCAAAAAACATTTTTTGTGGTCAAATTCAATATTAAAGAAAATAGGTTTCTAATAAGCAAATTTACTTCACTTTTGAAAAATGCGAGAATAAAACAAACAATTGAAATGATAAATGAAGGAAAGAAATCTTATTGATGGACGATGTTCTCTCCCAATAGACGTGGACAAGAATCTTCAATCAAGTAGAAATATAAAGTTAATAGACAGATTGCATATATTTCTGAATATTATGATGATCGTACAAAAAAAGGTAAGGTTCCTTATATAAGGATATACAGATGCAACAATTCCCCTTAATTCCTACATGTTACTGTCTTTAACTGCATTATTTTCCATTACTAAAACTACTAGTAACGTCTATGTTAAAAATATGTGATCGCACATAATCAGGGATGATGTTGATTCCTTTTCCATATTCATAAATGTTCATGAATCTTCCCCTTTATTGTCTTCATGTATCTCGTGCCTTTTTTTTCCCACCAATCAGGTACGGTACCTTTCTTCATAGATCCAGCGACTATTTTAACCGTGCATCATCATTCTCCTTCATTAACCTGATACAAATGCCTCTTGTCATGATACCATTAATCCATGTGTCATGCCTATTTTTCAACCAATACATATAGTCCCCACTTTTTGAATATTCTCAACTTAATATTCGGGAAATGGTAAATTCATTTATGGTGGGAATTTCATGCCGCCTCCTCCCAACCATCATAATGTTTTCCTTAGAAGCGATGATACGTACGTTCTTTCCATTTAATGTCCGGGACACGTGTCCGTTATAATTGCCCTGCAATTTATAGCGTCTTTTTAGGGTTTTCTGCGATTGTGCCAGTTTGAAGTGATTGTTCCATGATAACGGTTCATAATGATGGTCCTTCTTTATAAATACCGCATCACATATCACTCAAAAACTTCTTCTTTCTTTCTTTCATTCATATTCCAACTTCTTCTGCAATTTCTACCTATTTTCGTGTTTTCACCATTAAATATGACTTGTCATTTTTCAAATCCTTCTTCATCATCAGACCCTCGTAAAGTAATCGTTGTTGATGAACTTGCCCCATCATATTCCAGTTAGGAGTAGAAGAGGTGGTAGATTTTGTAGCTTGGGTTTTTTATCAAGCCGTAGCTCTACTCCTTCCCAGAAAAATACTACAAAACTATCTTCTTCCAAAGCCATAACCTCTTAAACCCCTAGATCCTCTTCCAGAGGTAAAGATTATAACAAACCGTTGCAAGAACCTATTGTTTCTGAAATTATCCCTCAGGAATTTTCTTTTATTTTGGACCATGAGGCTATGAGAAAACAAGTTTCTTCCATAGCTACACTTTTCCCTACCGATCATTACCCTACTTTGATCACTCCTGGTCTTCTTCCTTTAGTTCGTCGTGAATGCAACTGGAGATCCAATTTCCCTGTAATAGCTCCTAGTGTTGATTATCAAATAACATCTTATCGTGAAGGTTATTCATTTGTTTACACCCACTCTTTTACATTAGGATTCAACCCGCCTATAGATCCAGTGATCATTGGGTTTTATCGTTACTGCAATGTTTGTATTGGTCAAATTGGTCCGATCATATGGAGGTCATTAGCTTGTTTTCGATATTTTTTAAACTTGGTCTCATTCCCATTTACTTTTCATCACTTACTTAATCTATATTCCCGAAGCACTTTCGCGAAGGTGTTTTTTCACTTGTGGCGAGAAGCAAGATATTTTTAGTCAGTGTAGAGGGTGATCGTGATCGTGGATGGTACGCTTAATTCGTGGTTGTTCCTATTCGTAATTTAATGGGTGATGAAAACATGCCCTTCCCCGAGAAGTGAAGCTTTGCACGTAAGTATTTTTATTCACTTTTTTCCTTCTCTCGAGGCTTCAATTTTCTCATATGTGTTTATTTTTTACTTTCCAACAATCATGGAAGTTTCTGGTGAACTTCCCGAATTCCATGATTATGTAAAAAAAATTTGACTGTCGCCCTTATGAAACATAAATCATGGAAATTTCTCTCCTAGATGTTAGGGTGGAAAGTGAAAACCTATGGTATTCCTTTTTACCATGACTTCACCTTATCTTATTTTCTTGTACTCTAACCTTTTTCGTTGTTCTTATTATTTACTGCTCGGGGCGTTCGTCCCGCTTCTATTCCTACTGCTAGGCTTCCATTCACATAGCACATGAGTAAATTCTGCATGTGTCCTCTTCAAAGAGGAAGAATGCTGAAGCCCGTGACTCTGAAAAAAAGAAGAAGATGATGTCGATGGTTCGTTGGTAAGAAAGTCACGAGTCAGAAGAAGTCTGGTTTTATATGATGAAGCTTTTGCCCCAAAAGATCCACCTCCTGGCTCTGTGCCTTTCAAACTAGTTGATGAACCCGAGAGTGTCCCCTCATACCTCTTAGAAGATAAGGATATTGACCACTTTGGCAATCCCCCCTCAAGTCCTATTAATAGACACTCTGCCCAAGGATTCGAGGGTGAAGAAGATCTTGGCATAGTTTTGGAAGAGCCACCCCTTGCTACCCTTCCAATGACCCTCGTTGATCGTGCTATTAATCTTTCCATTTATTCTGCTACCACATCCGTAACTATTTTTTTACCGTACCTGCTGCTATCCCTCGTGAAGAAGCGGGCCGGGCTGGCGTGTGGTTAAAACCGTTAATTGGCCCCGTGGAGAGGGAAAAGCTCGAGTCTCACATCTCTTTATCCTTAATAAATGATGTTATTCATTATGCCCTTAAGGTATACTTCTCTTCTTATATATTTTCGCCTTCTCTTATAAGTTTGTAACCTTTCTACCTTGACTTTATGCAGATCAAACTAACAGGTGCGGGGCTAATAAGAAGGTTATCTTTGACTGAGTAGCAAGTGTAAGTGTTGCGTACATAGGCTGACAACTGAAAGGAAAAGCATTCAACTTGAAAAAGAGGCCTTAGCATAAGAAAAAGAGGCTCTGGAGCAGCAACTCAAAATTACAACTGCTGAATTGGTTGTTTCGAAGGCTTCTTCTGATCAAGTTAAAAAAGACGAGGATAGACCGGAATCCCCCTTTGCTGAGAAAATTTCTAGGGCTACTGAGGATATTAGGATCCTAAAGAAACATCTAAATCAGAAGGAGTTGTATGCTGGTGAAATAGTTCAAATGCTTACTCAAACTCAAGAGGATCTCAGTGCCTCTTCTAAAAAAGTTAGGTTCCTTGAGGATACTCTTAAACCCTTGAAAGCGTCTCATGAACACTCAGAATTTTAAAAAGAAGACCTGAGGGAAAAGATAGAGCAACTGGAGAAAGATTATGAGGTTCTCGAAGACAGACTAACACTCGATGTTAACTGGATTTTTTAAACACCCATCTTGAGACTTTGATCGAGGCTAACCAGGAGGGTCTTGACCTCGAGGATAAGATTGCCAAATCTAAAGAGGCAATTGAAAAGACTCAGCAAGGTCAAAATATTTCAACACCCGAGGATAAAAGTTCCAGAAGTGATGAAGACGATCCGATAGCTGACCAAGCCGATGCTTAGCCTTCGTCTTCTCAAGTTGATCCTTCCACCCTTGATGATGATGCCCCTTAATGTTTCACCCTTCAGCTTAGAATTTACTTTTGTTGGTGTTTATGAAACATTTTGTTTTTACTTGAAGTGGATTATTTGAATCTTTTCGTTCCCCAATGGGAATGTTAATGTTAATATTATTTCGTTGCATATCTTATATTATGTTTTTTCCTCTTTAACATTATGATCTTTTACTCGCATTTGAAATGCTCTGATATGACGTGTCTTAATACGCACAGGATTTTTCAAAAAAGAGGACCTTTTTTTTATTGTCAACACTAATTAAGATAACGTCTCATCTTCATATTAGTGCAAAGATATTAAATATTAAGTAATTTGACGAAGTTTTATTTGAACTTTCAAATAAATATTTACGTACAACATTTTCATAAGTGTTTTCTTTATAGCAGGTTTACGAGTACAGGTACATTTATGTAATGACCCCACCGGTTGTTTTGAGATATAGCATTTCATTCAGTAGTTTGAGGTCATGAGCAGCTCCGTTTCCGGTATTATGACTTGTAGGTGTGGTCGGAATTGAATTTCGGGAAGTTTAGAGTTAATTTGGAAAGAAAGTTCTCATTTCGGAAGCCTTAAGTTGGAGAAATTGACTAAAATTGGGATGCTGAGTAAACGACCTCGGAATCAGGATCTGAAGGTTCCAGCAGGTTCATATGATGATTTCGGACTTGGTCATATGTCCGGATCGGGATTTGGATAACCCGGGAGCGTTTCGGCGTATATTGTGGAAGTTAGTATTTTAGAACGATTTCATTAATTTGGGTCTGAAAGCATTCAGAGTTATTGATGTCCATTTGAGATTCCGAGCATGGGAATAGATCTGTATGGTGATTCTGAATTTGGGAGCGCGATCGGAAGTGAATTCGGAGGTCCGTAGGTTATTTTGAAGTCATTTGGCTAAAGATAGAAATATGAAGGTTTTTGAGAAATCCGACCGGAAGTGGAAATTTTGATATCGGGGTTGGAATGTGATTCCGAAAGTTGGAGAAGGTCCGTAATGTCGAATGTGACTTGTGTACAAAATTTGGGATCAATCGGTCGTGATTTGATAGGTTTCGTCATCGAAGGTAGAAGTTTGAAATTTCAAAGTTCCTAAAGTTTGAATTGGAATACGGTTCGTGGTTTCGGCGTTGTTTGATGTGATTTGAAGCCTCGAGCAAGTCCGTGGGATGTTATGGGACTGAGTCGTGTAATTGGACGGGGGCCTCGGGTGGCCTCGGGTGTGTTTCGAGGTAATTTTGGATCATTTTTTTCCTGTTTTGTTGCTGCTATTTTCTGGTGTCCCTGGTGTGCATTGCGATCGCATCCAGAGGAGTGTGATCGCGAAGAAGAAAAATTGGAGGGATGGAATTTGGCTTATGCGATCGCAGGGAGAGGAATGCGATAGCATAGGAGGAAATTGGAAGCTGCTGGATTTTGGCTTATGTGATCGCGGCGTTGTGTGTGCGATCGCATAAAGCATGTTGGGAGGCTGTTGCTGCTTTGGTCTATGCGAACGCATGAGTCGTAGTGCGATCACACAGAAGGAACCAGGGAGGCAACAGGGTTGGCCTGTGCGATCGCGAAGGATGTCATGCGATCGCATAGAAGGATCGCCATGGCACTGTGCTATTTTTAAACGGACTTGGCTCATTTTCTTCCATTTTTCTTTTGGCTTGGGCGATTTTTGGAGAGCTTCAAGAGGGGATTTCCGTCATCTATGTCAAGGTAAGTTTTTCCTACTCATCTTAAGTTAAATACAAGGTTTGTATATAGATTTGGCCATGGAAATTAGTAGAAATTGGGATTTTGCAGAAAAACCTAGAATTTGGTATTTTTGAATATTGACCACGAATTTGGGCATGGAATTGAGATAAAATCATATATTTGAGTTTGTGAGGCTATGAGTAATCATTATCTTCAAAAATTTTTGGAATCCGGGCACGTGGACCCGAGGGCATTTTTGTCAACCTTTCGAGCGGAGTTGAGAATTTATATAATTTGAATTGTTACAAGTATTAGAGTGAATTTCATTGGTTTGCCCGTTATTTGGTAGTTTTGGGACATTGTGCATAAATAGGAGTCGTTGAAAGGGATTGGAAGCTGGTTATGAAATTTCGGAGCGAGGTAAGTCTCCTTTCTAATTTTGTGAGAGGGAATTGTCCCCGTAGGTGAACTAATTGAATGACTACTACTATTTAAGGGGGCTACATACGTACGAGGTGACGGGAGTCCGTGCGTAGCTACTATTATGCTTGTGTTTGTGTAGTCTAAGACCCACTAGCATGCCTTACTTGTTGTACTTGGGATCTTGTCAACGATATTAGACTGTTAATTTTATCGAATTAGTAATTGAATACCTAAGAAGGTTAGAGCTTACTTTCCTAATCACTTAGAAAGAGAATTGATTCTTCCTTGCATAATTGTGTTCCTGATAAAATTGTAATATTTAAAACCGTATCAAATTTGGCAAATGAAATTCCATAAATGATTTAACTACTATCTTCATGTTCATTTAAAGAGAATTTTATCACTTCCTTGAGAAGTTGTTTTCTTAATACAAAATGTGGATTTATTATGTGAATACGTGTACATATGAGGACCTGAGTCGCAAGTATAATTCGCGAGCAGGTTAGCCTTATTATTATTATGTTGACTACGTCGCATGATCAATTCACGAGCGGGAAAAATAGATGCATCTATGGTTCGAGCCGTTCGACCCTCGGTAGTGCACAATTTATTATTATTGGTCCGCGCCATTTGACCCTCGGCACTTTGTTTGCGCATGATAGATGCTGTGTATTTCCTGTGATTTATACATTTTTATTGGCCTAAGGAAATTTTTAATTGCCAGTTAAAAAGAAGAAGAATTGATGTGTAAAATGTGAAAAAAGTCTGATGTTTCTTAACCCTAATTATTATTTAATTGTCTATGATACTCATGCTTAACACCTCCCTTGATTATAATTAACCGACTTATAGCAAGTGTCTAATTCGACCTCTCGTCACTATCTCTCTGAGGTTAGGCGGGATACTTACTGTGTACACGTTGTTTTCGTACTCATGCTACACTTGCTGTGCATTTTGTTGCACAGGTACCTTCATAGCAATATGGATGACTTGGAGACTTAGACGAGCCTTTAGTCGGCAGAGTCTTCCTCTATATATTGTATTTTCATTTTTATTCCTTGTCCAATTTGTATTTCGGACAAGCTTTGTAGAATTTGTAAAATTCTTAGAAATTGCTCATGTACTTGTGTCACTGGGTTCTGGGATGTGTTGGGATGTACTTTATTAAAATGGAGTATTGGACTGTTATTTTTACTTAATGGATTTTATTTAGTTGTTACATGTTAAAGTCAAAGGTAATGATTTCAAATATGCTAAAACAGGAAATTTAGCTTAACTATTTAATGATTGGCTTGCCTGACAAGGTGTCCAGCGCCATCACAACCTTATGGATTTCGGGTCGTGAGAACATGGTATCAGAGCTCTAGGTTCCCTTAGGTTTCATGAGTCATGAGCAAGTCTAGTAGAGTCTTGCAGATCGGTATGGAGACGTCTGTACTTATCTTCGAGAGGCTACAGGGCTATTAGGAGTACTTCCCTTCTTGATTTCTCATCATGCAATTTGATTCCTCCGAGGCTTATGCCTATGTTTCATCCTACTCAATATTACGCGTCGTGAAGCGCTTGCTATGAATCAGGAATTTGAGGAATTGAAATGGTTCTATGGGTGTGGTGCGAGATGTTTCTCCTAGCGAAGTTGATTGAGGTTATTGTCGTTGCTCTGTGGAAGAGTAATATGTTGTTTCAGCCAGTAGTTGTGATTCTACGGACTTGAGGTTATGCTTAGGTTGTGATGATGTTTACGATTGGTTATCGCGCGATGTCGATATGATGATAGAATGCTTGCCCATATGTTGGGGATGATGAATGACTTGAAGGGAGGTCTTCTCATGGCGTGATTTCGAGATTTCATTATTTTAGTTCCGGTAGTGGAAAGGCATTTGGACTATAAATGGTCAGGTTTTGGATTGATAAAGCAGTAAGACTTGGTGTTTTCAAGTGAGGTGGGATATGCACCTGTTATGTGATGTCGTCGTCACTAGTCGAATGGAATATGTTAAGTTTATCGGTGCTATGGTTTCTTTGGTTGCATGGGGTCAGAGTATTGTGAAGAAGTATTGAAGAAGCGGCTGTCAGAGACCGTGAGACGCAGTGGTTCAGTAATGGATAAGTGTTGATAATGAAGGCAGCTCGATATAGATGATCTTCGCACTGGATTAAGAACTATAGAGAATGATATTGAATTGAGGCAGCAATTGGGCAGCATACGATGAAGGAAGATATGTGAAAAGTGCTAGGCGGTGGTTCCCTTTCTAAAAGGCTAGGTGTAAGGAACGAAAGTCAGGTAGTTGTTTAAAGGAAAGAGTTTAACAAGTGGGAGAGTGGCAGCATAGCACATGAGTTCGGTGGTAAGATATCTTCCTATCTTGAGGGAAAGTTTGAGAGTTTTAGTTGATGGTGATTGGGTTCACGAGCTTAAGTTGAAATGTGGGTTATTTCAGGAGAAGGTTGGATACAACAGGGAGGAGTTGTTAGGAATGAAGAAGGACGCAATGTGGCGGTGAATTTGAAGATATTGTAGCGCATTTAGTAAATGTCCATGAGGAGCGGACATACTGGTAAAGTTGGTGAATGAGAGCAGGCTTAGGATGGGGTATTGATGTTGCAGAGAGTGTGCATTTCAGTGTCGTTGGAAGGTGTCAGTTGGTGATTTCCACATGTGGGTTATCTTCTGTGGGTAGGTTAGCGGTTGCATGGTTGGCAAGTTTCTGCGAGGGATTCTAGTGGCTATTCAGTAGGAGGCACAATGTGTGAATGGTGCTAGAAAATTTGAGTATTTAGGTAATGTTGACAGGAGAATTCGGAAGAATTAGACGGATTGGTTAAGAAAAATCATGCTAACAAAGGAGAAAGGATCTCAGCAGGGTCTAGAGTGGTGCAAGGAGTAGCTTCGGGCTAAGTGGGGGAGTCCCACCACCTGTAATTGGGTTGTAGGATTGTGTTCTCAAGGGGTGGTGGATTGTCGGCATAATGGCAAGTTATTGCAGCTAAGGGAAAGGAGTAAAATGGTGATTGTGTGTGGGATTTGACGAATGTGTGCAAAAGTTGGCCCTATTGGACCAGGATTAGGCTTTGGAGGATTCAGAATTTATTCTTAATGTATAGGCGAGTTGTAAGAGTAGTGACTTAGTCACGTACTTCATTGAGAGGATGTTCATGCGCTAGAAGAGCCTTGGATTTGATCGTATTCGGGGCCAGTCAGAGTGGGTGACTCTCAATAGCGGCCCTAGCAAACTCGAAGGTTAAGAATGCGGTGTTTAAGGGTTTCAGGCAGTAGTATGATTAAGAATCGAGCTTTTGTAGTATAATTTCTGAGAAAGGGAAAATGGTTGAAGTGTTCTATGATATTTTTCAGCATGCAGGATAGTGTTGGGGGAGTGAGAGAAGTAAACTCCGGGGTGTAGAAAGATTATCAGAAGGGAATGAGACGGTTTGTGGGATTGAGATAGCATGGTCTCGTGAGTCAAGGCCACTCGGGATGAGTGAGGATTGAGTTTGTTATGAGTTTAATGGGGTTACTATTGTTTCTGAGGCGATTAAGGACGATTAAAAGAAGATAGATTGGTTAACCATGGTTGGAATGGTACATGTGCGACAGTGATCAGTTCCTTCAATGTGGTTAAGTTATGCATGTGGTTTGTGCTGGCGTGTGCGAGGCTTGTCGGCCGCCGTAATGGATTTACTTGGAAGCATTCAAGTATTATTGCTTGTCAGGTGTAGGCGGATCCCAGAAGGATCATGGGGGTATAGACTATTCCCTGAGGATTTGCCTGTTTTGTGATTATGAGAATTCACTCGTGTGTTGTTATGGTTCTCTTTAATTGAGGTGGGAAAATAAAAAAAAGGGTTTCTATATGACGGGGTGTTCACCCTATTAGTGGTTCAGGAGTTATGATGGAATTCATGCGCTATCTCATATTGGCATGCAGGTGCAGTAAGCAATATGTAACTGGAGGTAAGGATCAAGATTGCGGTTCAGTGTTGGCAAGGATGTCATGAGCTCAAGCGAGCAAGAAAAAGGGATTTGAAAGTTCAGAGTAGGCTGGTGTTATCTTCAGTGTCACCTGAGATCGATATTCGGTGAAAGAGGCTTGTACCCTGGTCATGGGTTCTTGATGTGTTTTGTAGTGTTAGTGTGGTTGGTGGTATGGATGTGCAGACTTGTTACCTCGTGGAAGGTCGTGGGAGCATGACCACGGGAAGATTGTATAAGTGTGACATGTAGTCACCTGATTGATTGAAGATTTAGACCAAGAATAAGGAAGCGCAATATTGCTTGTTTTAAAATTTATGCCAGGAAGGCGTTCGGTCCAGCTGGTTGTGGATTGTGGGGTGTTGTCCCGGCTATGATGGTTGTTCTTTCGTGTTATGAGAGAAAGTAGGTTATTTTTGACCTAGGTAAGGCTATCAACCTAGTTCGCTGAGAGCAAAATCGGCTTGAAGTGTATGAATGGATTTAAACAAGATTATGGGCTTCATGCGAGTCAGATATGTTCATTTTAGTATAGCACTCCTCAAGGAGGGATGTTGGAATATCAGGTGTTGTTCCGTCTTCGTCAAATTCATGTGATATTATGATTGTGCCGTGTGAGTTGTGGAACGGCTTGATAATTTCTTATGTGTTGAGATTCCGCATAGTGATGAGGTTATGTGAGCAGGGTAGCTCTTGAGATCCAGATTACATATCGCACCTCAGTTGTGCTTCAGTGTTGTAGCATATAGTTCTATCAGTCTCCCCAGAATGGTATTTTGCACTTAGCGTGCTTGTGATCGGTATTCAGTAATTTGTAATAGTGAGCAATTCAGCTCCGTGTATACCTCCTTATGTGAATTTTATGATTTGGATCGGGTTGAACACCGCAACAATGTGATGATGAGTACGGTTCCCTATATCTATTTTTCTTATGTTATACTTCCTATTTCCTGAGGAAAGTCCATATTAGTTGCATGAGTTGAGTAGTCCCTTCCTGAGTCATTTCCTTATGTATCATGTTCGAATTGTGGCCTATTGGCACATTGTGGAATCATGTGAGACTATTGGCCATGTCTGGGGTGATTGGTTGTCTGGGCAGTTCATACTGGGTAAGACGAGATTTATAAATCTGGGATCGGTGTGATAAGAATATGTGAAGTATATTACAGGACAATTGCCAGTATTTTGTTAGTAAGGAGGTGATGATTTTAGTCAAAAAGGAGAGATTCAATGTTTAGTTAACTCTGCAGTTGGTTAGAATTTCTGCACATCTCCTCCGTGTGGTGGTATCGTCAGCATTATAGCAGGTAGTGTGTGTGTGTGTGTATATATATATATATATATTTAATGTATATATCATAAGGTGCATTGGGAGCATCGGAGTGGTGGAATTTTGGCTGTTAAGGTTCGGGGAAATGTCATTGTGATTGGATGATGAAATATGCGGTGTATGGCGCTAAATTCAGCAAAAGTATGCAGTCATGCTTTGGTACCTCATGTGGTAGTTGATACGGTGATTATATATTGGAAATAGGTCTGGCAGATAAATTTCAGGTGTTGGAACTGGGTTCTGAGCTTATTGTATGGATAAAAGAGGATATCTTCAGGTTTGATCAAGCTAATGTGCTCAACTAGGTTGTGGTAGCACAGGCAGGTGCACGAGGTGTTAAACAGTGATTTCAGATAACTCCAGAGCAGTTCTTAGCACGTTCTAGGACGAACGTCTGTTTAAGTGAGGGACAATGTAACGACCCAACCGGTCGTTTTGAGCTCTAGTGTGTCGTTCAGTAGTTGAGGTCATGAGCAGCTCCGTTTCCGGTATTATGACTTGTAGGTCTGGTTGGAATTGAATTTCAGGAAGTTTAGAGTTAATTTGGAAAGAAAATTCTTATTTAGAAAGCCTTAAGTTGGAGAAATTGACTAAGATTGGGATTATGAGTAAACGACCTCGGAATCAGGATATGAAGGTTGCAGTAGGTTCGTATGATGATTTCAGACTTGAGCGTATGTCCGGATCGGATTTTGGATAACCCGAGAGCGTTTCGGCATATATTGTGAAAGTTAGTGTTTTAGAAGGATTTCATAAATTTGGGTTGGAAAGCATTCAGAGTTATTGATGTCCGTTTGGGATTCCGAGCCTGGATATAGCTCCGTATGGTGATTCTGAAGTTAGGAGCACGATTGGTAGTGAATTCGGAGGTCCGTAGGTTATTTTGAAGTCATTTGGCTAAAGATAGAAATTTGAAGGTTTTTGAGAAATCTGACCGGAAGTGGAAATTTTAATATCGGGGTCGGAATGCAATTCCGAAAGTTGGAGAAGGTCTGTAATGTAGAATGTGACTTCTGTAAAAAATTTGGGGTCGATCGGACGTGATTTGATAGGTTTTGGCATCGAAGGTAGAAGTTTGAAATTTCAAAGTTCCTAAAGTTTGAATTGGAATGCGTTCATGGTTTCGGAGTTGTTTGATGTGATTTGAAGCCTCGATCAAGTCCATGGGATGTTATGGGACTGAGTCATGTAATTGGACGAGGGCCTCGGGTGTGTTTCGAAGTAATTTCTGATCATTTTTTTTCCTGCTTTGCAGCTGCTGTTTTTTGGTGTCCCTGGTGTGCATTGCGATCGCATCCAGAGGAGTACGATCGCGAAGAAGAAAAATTGGAGGGATAGAATTTGGCTTATGCGATCGTAGGGAGGGGAGTGCGATCGCATAGGAGGAAATTGGAATCTGCTGGATTTTGGCTTATGCGATCGCGGGGTTGTGTGTGAGATCCCATAGAGCATGTTGGGAGGCTGTTGCTGCTTTGGTGTATGCGAACGCATGAGTCATAGTTCGATTGCACAGAAGGAATTAGGGATGCGGCAAGGTTGTCCTATGCGATCGCGAAGGATGTCATGCGATCGCATAGGAGGATCGCCTAGGCAGTGTGCTATTTTTAAACGGACTTGGCTCATTTTCTTCCATTTTTCTTTTGGTTTGGGCGATTTTTGGAGAGCTTCAAGAGGAGATTTCCGTCATCTATGTCAAGGTAAGTTTTTCCTACTCATCTTAAGTTAAATACAAGGTTTTTATATAGATTTGGCCATGGAAATTAGTAGAAATTGGAATTTTGAAGAAAAACCTAGAATTTGGTATTTTTGAATATTGACCACGAATTTGGGCATGGAACTGAGAGAAAATCATATATTTGAGTTTGTGAGGCTATGGGTAATCATTATCTTCGAAAAATTTTGGAATCCGGGCATGTGGACCCGAGGGCATTTTGGTCAACCTTTCGAACGGAGTTGGGAATTTATATAATTTGAATTGTTACAAGTATTAGAGTGAATTTCAATTGTTTCCCCGTTATTTGGTAGTTTTGAGACGTTGTGCATCAATTGGAGTTGTCGGAAGGGCTTGGAAGCCGGTTATGGAATTTCGGAGCGAGGTAAGTCTCCTTTCTAACT
Source organism: Nicotiana paniculata (assembly GCA_005239505.1). Lineage (NCBI taxonomy): Eukaryota > Viridiplantae > Streptophyta > Magnoliopsida > Solanales > Solanaceae > Nicotiana > Nicotiana paniculata. The sequence goes on along the minus strand of ML340684.1, from coordinate 130,454 downwards.
TTGTGAGGGGGAATTGTCCCCGTAGGTGAACTAATTGAATTAGTGCTACTATTTGCGGGGGCTACATACGTACGAGGTGACGGGAGTCCGTGTGTAGCTACTATTATGCTTGTGTCTGGGTAGTCTAGGAGCCACTAGCATACCTTACTTGTTGTACTTGGGATCTTGTCAACGATATTAGACTGTTAATATTATCGAATTAGTAATTGAATACCTAAGAAGGTTAGAGATTACTTTTCTTAATCATTTAGAAAGAGAACTTATTCTTCCTTGCATAATTGTGTTCCTGATAAAATTATAATATTTAAAACCTTATCAAATTTGGCAAATGAAATTCCAGAAATGATTTAAATACAATCTTCATGTTCATTTAAAGAGAATTTTATCACTTCCTTGAGAAGTTGTTTTCTTGATAAAAATCCATATTTATTATGTGAATACGTGTACATATGAGCACCTGAGTCGCAGGTATGATTCGCGAGTAGGTTAGCCTTATTATTATTATGTTGACTGCGTCGCATGATCGATTCGCGAGCGGGGAAAATAGATGCATCTATGGTTCGAGCTGTTCGACCCTCGGCAGTGCACAATTTATTATTATTGGTCCGCATCGTTCGACCCTCAACACTTTTTTTGCGCATGATAAATGCTACGTATTTCCTGTGATTTATCCATGTTTATCAGCTTAAGGAAATTTTTAATTGCTAGTTAAAAAGAAGAAGAATTTATGTGTAAAATGTGAAAAAAGTCTTATGTTTCTTATCCCTGATTATTATTTAATTGTCTATGATACTCATGCTTAGCACCTCACTTGATTATAATTAATTGACTTATAGCAAGTGTCTAATTCGACCTCTCGTCACTACCTCTCTGAGGTTAAGCGGGATACTTACTGAGTACACGTTGTTTTCGTACTCATGCTACACTTGTTGTGCATTTTGTTGCACATGTACCTTAATAGCAATATGGATGACTTGGAGACTTAGACGAGCTGCATCACTCGGAGACGGCTCGCAGTCGGCAGAGTCTTCCTCTATGTATTGTATTTTTATTTTTATTCCTTGTCCAATTTGTATTTCGGAAAAACTTTGTAGAATTTGTAAAATTCTTAGAAATTTCCCATGTACTTGTGTCAACGGGTTCTGGGATGTGTTGGGATGTACTTTATTAAAATGGAGTATTGAACTGTTATTTTTACTTAATGGATTTTATTTAGTTGTTACGTGTTAAAGTGAAAGGTAATGATTTCAAAAATTCTAAAACATAAAATTTAGCTTAAGTATATAATGATTGGCTTGCCTGAAAACGGTGTCCGACGCCATCACGACCTTATGGATTTTTGGTCGTGACAGTTTACCCCGTGAATAAATTTATGACCTTAACTTAAAAGCTCGTGGGAGTTTTCTACAGGTTCTTCAACTCTTTACTTCCCATTGATTCTTCGAGCTTGAAAATTTGACATTTTCTTCAAGGATTTTTCTTTGGTTAAGCTATTCTTTTGGGGTGTACATCCTATTCCTTTGTGTACTTCCCCATATGCATAGTCCCCCTAGTGTTTGAGCATTAAAGCATGAAATCTCGAACACTGGATCAACTCCTTACTTTGATCCTTTCTCTGAAAAAGGAAACACATAAGGGACTTGGAGGTAACTTTTTAGATGATGATTACTTAACCCTTACCATCATAATTGTTGTAACATAGACCAGAAATAATTAAGTATTATGCATGTCTTTTGGGTCTAACATCATCATCTAGTATGGGCTAGATTTTTGCCTATCATCTAAAATGGTCAGTAAAACTTAAATGAACAAAGTAACAAATAAAATTTTATGATACCTGACCGGGGGTAACACCCTCCAATGGGATGGCAACACCTTGTCGTCCATAGTTTCCAACTCATATGATCATTTTCCAGAAATACCTTTAACTCGATACATGTCTTCCTAATTTGGAGTCATCTTTCTTGAATTTGCCGCATGTGCTGATCGGATACTTTTTTGAGTTCAAAGTTCCCAATTTTAAAATATCTTAGGTTTTCCTTCATGTTGTAATATCGTTCGATCGACTGCTTTTGTGCTTCCATCCGAACCAATGTTGCGTCCCTTATCACTTTTGTCAAATCTAAATTTGTACGAAGTTCTTCCTCATTTTACACTTCATTTTTATGTGTGTACCTTGTACTCGGTTCTCCTATTTTTACTGGAATTAAGGCCTCGGTCCCACAAATGAGCGAAAATGGTAGTTCTCCCGTGCTTATATTCGATGTTGTTCGATAAGCCCATAATATCCCCGGTACCACTTCTGGCCACATGCCTTTTGATTCTTCTAATCAATTCTTTAGATTATTGAAAATGATCTTATTTGTCGACTCACCTTGTCCATTAGCTACGTGATGATAGGGTGCTGAAGTAATTATTATAATTTCTCAACTTATGAAAAAATCAATAACCATCGCAACCTACGAACTGTGGCCCATTATCGCAAACAATTTCCCTGGGACTCCAAATCAACATATTATATTTCTCCAAACGAGGTCTATAACTTCCTTTTCTCGTACCTCTTTGAAGGCACCTGCTTCTACCCACTTTGAAAAATAACCTGTTAGAATTAACAAAAATTGAAGCTTTTCTTTGGCTTGAGGTAAAGGACCTGCGATATCCATCCCCCACTTTATAAATGGACACGGTGATATGATTGAATGGAAAAATTCCAATGGTCGATTAATATTATTTGCATATCGCTGGAATCGCACATTGCTACAAAAGTTTCCGCTTCATCTTCCATTTTTAGCCAATAATACCCCGCTCTTCCTAGAGTTCTCACTAATGATCTTCCCCCGGTATGATTACCATACTGTCCCTCTTGCACTTCTCTCATCACATATTCAGTTTGTGATGGTCCAAGGCACTGTGCTAAGGGTCCTCCAAACATTTTACGATACAAATTTCCCTCTATCGGGCAATATTGTGAAGCTTTCATTCATAGCAATAGGGATATCTTGTTATCCTATGGTAAAATTCCATACTGCAAATAAATCACAAACTCGTTTCTCTAATCCCATATTATATTATTGAAATTTACCTTAATTTTGGTTTGATCAAGGGTTAAATGGAACAAGTGCACCACAATCGCATTTTCCGCATTTGACACATCAACCACAGACCCCAGATTAGCCAATGTATCAGCTTCTGCGTTTTCTTCCTTAGGTATTTGGATAGCTTTCCAAGTCTGGAACTGCCTAAGTAATTTTTGTATCTTTTCCAGGTATTGCTGCATTCGCGTCTCTCTTTCCACAAAACTCTCTCGCATTTGGTTTACTACTAGTTGCGAGTTGATTTTGATTTTGATTTTTTCAATCTCAAGCTCTCTCGCGAGTTCTAAACCTGCGGCTTCATACTCTGCCTCATTGTTAGTAATTTATAACACTTCATCGCTTTTCTTATAATCTCTCCTGGAGGTGAAATTAAAACAATTCAAAAACCTGCTCCTGTACATTTGAAGATCCATCGGTATATAAGGTCCAAGTCCCCAGATTAGATCTGAAAAACACCCGTACCTCTTTTCCTGCTTCAGGAAGCAGGTTCAAGCTGAAATCTGCTATGAAATCCGCTAGTAATTGAGACGTTATGACAATTCTAGGTTGATATATAATGTCATATTCACTAAGCTCTATGGTCCATTAAGCTAACTTCTCTGATAACTCTTGCTTGTGCAATATATTCCTCAGTGGGAAAGCAGTTATAACAGAAATAGGATGACATTGAAAATAGGGTTGTAACTTTCTTGATGCTATAATTTATGCTAATGCAAGTTTCTCAGAATGAGGATACCGTGTCTCGGCATCTAATAAGGATTTTCTAACATAATAAATTGGAAATCGTTTCCCTTGTCTTCACGTATAAGCACCGCACTTACTACCACTTCAAACACACCTAAGTAAATAAGTAATCTTTCTTTATCCCTTGGATTTGCTAATAGGGGCGGATTCAATAAATATGACTTCAAATTCTTCAAAGCTTGTTGACACTCGCCAGTCCATTCAAATTAGTTTTGATTTTTCAATATTTAAAATAATTTAATATATTTTTCTGGAGATTTACATATATAAATCTTCCTAAAGCTGCTACTCTACTTGTTAATCTATGTACCTCTTTTTTTCTAGTAAGTACATCAGGTATTTTCTCAGTTTCATTGATCTGAGCAGGATTTACTTTGATACCCCTGTTAGAAACAAGAAATCCCCAAAATTTACCTAAAGCGACACCAAAGGCGCATTTTTTGGGTGTAGCTTCATGTTATGCTTTCGGAGAATTTTGAAGGTTTCAGTCAAGTGCTGGAAATAGTACTCTGCTCGTGCTGATTTGACCAATATATCGTCAATGTAAACCTCCATGGATTTTCCCAAGTGCTCTTGAAATATTTTATTCACCAATATTTGGTACGTTGCTCAAGCATTTTTTAAATCGAACGGCATAACTTTGTAGTAATATGTCTCCTTATCTATAATAAATGAAGTATTTTCCTCATCTAGAGGATCCATCATTATTTGATTATGGCAAGAATATACATCTAAAAAACTTAAAAGTTCATGACATGTGGTAGAATCAATTAATTGATCTATATGTAGTAAAGTAAATGAATCTTTAGGGAAAGTTTTGTTTAAATCAGTATAAACCACACAAACTCGCACTTCCCATTTTTTTTTGGAACTGGTGCAGTATTAACTAACCAGTCAGGGTAATTTACCTCTCAAATTGAACAAATTTTTAAAAGTTTTAGTACCTCATCTTGTATTATTTGATTTTGAAATGTTCCTTGCTCCCTTTTCTTTTGTTTGGCAAGTGGGTGCAATGGGTCCTCGTTCAGCTTATGAGTCATTACCTCTGGTTGTATACCTGTCATGTCTGAATGCAACCAAGCAAAGAAATCAACATTAGCACGTAAATTCAATTAACTTACCTTTCATTTCAAAGCTCAAGTTTGTTCGGATGTAAGCTTTCTTGCTAGGCCAATGGATGGATAATATAATAGCTTCGAGCTCCTCCATGGTTTTTTTGATATTCTCATTTCCTCTGGCTCTTTAATCATATCAGGTCTTGAATCTATATCAACTTAATTTTTTGGACTTCTAGTTGAGGTGAGCACTGAATTATCCTCAACTGAGTTCTATAATTGATATTTTGTATCTCTATCCTCGAATTTTGCATTCGCGATTGCAACTGAGTTGATATCTTGCGATGCATGTTGATCTACCCTGATTTGACGAATTTCCCACTGTGATGGAAATTTAATCACCTAATGCAATGTTGTTGGGACCACATCCATATCATGAATCCACGGCCTCCCTAAAATTATGTTATAGGACATGTCTGCATACACCACTTGGAATTTAGTGTCCTTGATGACACCTTCTAGGAATGTTGCCAAAATGATTTCTCCTTTCGTGACAACACTTGAATTATTGAACCCCAGACAACGATTGTGCCTTGGGTATAGTATGATCATTTGCTTGCATCTCGTTCACTACTCTCAGTAGAATGATATTTACTAAGCTACCTGGGTCAATCAAAACTCGTCTAGCATTAGTATCATGAACAAGTAAAGATATTACAAGTGCACTGTTATGGGGGATGATCAAGTCGTCCGCGTCTTCATTGATAAACATTATGTTGTCTCCTTTCAAAACCTGACGAACCCATTTCCCATGGGTAATGGTAACTTTAGATGTCTTTCTTGCTATCGTGTACGTTACCCCATTAAATTTTTCACCCCTGGTTATAACATTTAGCGTTCTCTTTTGTGACGGGGTTGGTATTTCTTGATTATTTTTCATATATGATTGTTTTCCTGATTCACTAAACAGATCAGTGAGATAGGCTTGCTTCAATAGATACTCAACTTTTCCTTGTAAGAGCCTGCAATAAGTTATTCTATGGCCATGATCATTGTGAAACTCGCACGAAAGTTCCTGGATCCTTTTGTTGGGATCTGACCTCATCTCTTTCGGCATCGCACCTTGTCACCCATTCCTTTTATAATAGCTACCAATTCTGGTTTATTGGCGTTGAAATTATGATCTCTTATTCATGATTTTAAGTTTGAATCATTGTTTCTGGTTGTGTCCGCTCCCTTTTGAATCTGAAAGAAGGACTCGTCTCCTTTTGTCTCGGTCTTGAATCAAACCGTGCATGTTCTTGTTTAGATTGGGAATCTCGTCCCACATGTCACATATATGGCTTGTACCTGCTCTTTTCAAAGCTCTTTTCTATCTCTGAACGTTTAGATCCTGGCCTTTCTTCTAACTTACGCTGGGAAATCGTATCTTCTTCTATTCGTAAGTTTGTACTGTATCTGTTGTACACGTCATTCCAAGTAGTTGCAGAAAACTTCCACAGACTTTCTTTCATCTTCTTGTGGATTCTGAAGTTTTTTCATTCAAATTACTTGCAAATGCCATAGCCGCCCAGTTATTTGATACACGTGGTAACATCATCCTTTCCCACTGGAATCTCTCCATGAATTCCCTGAGCTATTTTGTGCTTTCCTGTTTTACTTTGAAGATATCTTCCATCATCTTTTTTACTTTTTGGGATCTAGAATGTGTTTCTATAAAGGAATATGCAAGCTCATCAAACGAGTCAATAAAATTTTTAGGTAAGATTGAATACCAGGTCAATAGAATTCAATTTCCTCCTTGGTTAAGTCATTGCCCTTAACCCATATAGTGAATGCGGGTCAATGGTCCCATCATATTTAGGGATATCATTCATCTTGAACTTTTAGGAATCAGTAAGGGTGCTGCAATCGGCTTCCAAGGCTATTGCGAATATTTGTCGATGTCCACTCATTTGACTATCAGTGGCACTCCATGTATCTATTCTATGCGCTCAATTTGTTCCTTGAGCTATTTCTGCAAGGTTAGTACCAGACTTTGTAAATTAGAACTATTTGGAGTACCTGATCCTTCGTCTCTAGAATCGTTCGCTATTCCTCCACTTCCTGAAATATCAAGCCCTGAACGAGGATTTTCTAGAGTCATATTTACTAGTGGAGGGGTTTGTGCAACATTAGGTAACCCATTTGCAAATGCATGCAAAGCTTCAGCAACTTGCTGAGCAATAATTTTCCTCAAGTTATCTTGCTCTTTAGTGTACTTATCAACTAGTTGCCATCATTACGCGTAGTAGACCTTTCAGGCGAATTGTAACATGAGCGTGGTGGGGTTACAGTGGGCGTATGGTGTGGTGGAGTTTCACCTTGTTGTCTTTCTTTGACTCCCCTATCTACCTGAATAATTTTGTTAGTAGTTGACATACCTTGTTGCTAAAGATAATTTGACGTGAAAGTAAACAGATTATCAGATTCCCCGTAATGAAACAAATTTTTTTAACCAAAAAATATTTTTTCTTATTAAAGTCTATACTAAAGAAAATAGGGTTTCTATTAACCAAATTTACTTCACTTTTCCAAAAATGCGAGAATAAAACAAACAATTGAATGATAAATGAAGGAATTTTTTTTTATTGAATGGTGATATTCTCTCCTAGCAAGCGTGGACAAGAATCTTCAATCAAGTAGAAATATAAAGGTAATAAACCGATTGCATATATTTGTGAATATTCTTATGATCGTATAAAATAAGGTAAGAACCCTTATATAAGCATATACATATGTAACGGTTCCCCTTACTTAATTCCTACCTGTTACTATAAATTTTTCGTTACTAAAACTACTCGTAAGGGCTATGATAATAATAGGTGATCGCGCATAATAAGGGATAATGTTGATTTCCTTTCCATATTTATAATTGTTCATGAATCTTCTCCTTTTATGATCTTCATGCATCTCGTGCCTTTTTTCTTTCCCAGCTATCAGGTACAGTACCTTCTTTCATAAATCCCGTGGACATTTTAAACGTGCCTCATCATTCTCCTTCATTAACCTGATACAAATGCCTCATGTCACCATACCATTAATCCACGTGTCATGTCTTTTTCAACAAATACAACTTTGTATATATTTTGATCATCCCATTAGATACCTACTACCTCCCACTAGTATAATTACTCGTAATTCTGACTAGCAAATCTTTGACAAATTTAAAAACCTCATCTAGCTAGTCAAATTTATTAATAAAGATCAAAGGAACATCGGACTAGGATTTATACTAAAATCCTACATAAAAATTCAAATAAAGTACCTTACTTTCAGGGAGATTAGAACCCATGATCTCTTAATGAATTTTGACACGTCAACTTTACCCGTAAGAAGGCGTCAGTTGCTTTCCCATGCATGTCATATTTGCACGTATTGTTATTTTTACATTTATTCAATTTTTATACCTTAACTAAAAGAAGGGATGTTTATCAATATGAATGCCTCGATGGATTGGATATTCCACAGTCGTTCTATTCATGTTCCCTGTTAAAAATTATCAATTAGTATATGGGCCTTTATTGTTCCTAATATGAAATTATCATTCATCATTATTTTCCAAATCAATGATTTGTTCACTGAAAAGATAAGATCCGTTAGGACCCCGGAGGCTTGCCTGATAAAGCACCAATTACTCTGAAAAATAACCAAAACCAGCCCACTGATTATTCTTCAAATGACAGAAAAAGCAAAAACAAAATCTAAAGAAATAGGATACTGATTACTTCTTTTATCTATAGGAAACATCTTTTTTATTTTTTATTTCTTTTTATGTCATTGTAGTTCCTTTAACATCCAGTCTTCCTATTTGATCTTCCTATTAAAGATCAAATAGGAAGGATGAGTCGATTCAATTAGTTTTATGTTATTCGATTAAAAAATTTAACTTCTATTGTATAAGTAAATTGCAAAACAAAATATAAAACCCAATAACTCCTGAAAGTGCGCTTCCAAAGTAAAAATTATTTTTGGCGCACCTTTTTAACTTATGCCTATTTTGTTTTTTCCTTTGTATCCGTATTCCTTTTTTTTATTAAAAGCGTTTTAGAAAGACGATTTTTCCATTCTTTAATAAAAGGTAGACTGCAGGACAAAATTTCAGTATGATTTGGTATGTAGTTTTAGCAAATTAAATAACTTCAGCATGCATTAGAGAAAACCCATCAGAAAATTACATACTCCAAGACGAAACATAAGCATGTTTAGTCTGATGTTTTAGCAAATGAACTAAAAAACTTCAGCTTGTTTAGACTAAAGTTTCGGATAAAACTCATGACAAAATTGTAGACTGCAGGACAAAACTTCAGCATGTTTTGGCTTGAAGTTTTAGCAAATGAACTAAATAACTTCAGCATGCATTAGCAAAAATATATTAGAAAATTACATACTGCAAGACAAAAATTAATCCGAAGTTGTAGCAAATGAACTAAAAAACTTAAGCATATTTAGTCTGAAGTTTTGCAAATGAATTAAAAAACTTAAGCATATTTAGTCTGAAATTTTAGCAAATGAACTAAATAACTTCAGCATGTTTACACTGAAGTTTCGGATAAAACTCATGAAAAAACTGTAGATTGCATGATATATAACTTCAATATGCATTAGCATGAAGTTTTAGCTATAGTGTGAAGCAACTTCATGCTATATTGGCATGAAGTTTTAGCTTTACCATGTGATGACCCAAAAAGTAATTCTATATATTCTAGCTAATTCTATGTTCTGAGGTCATGAAAACCTCATTCTATATCACCTCGATTTGCGTGTGCATCTCGGGCGGGTAGCCGGGAAGCCTCTATGTGAAAAACTGATAAAAAATAATAATTTTGTATTAGAAAATTTAATAAAGTTGACTCTGGTCAACATTTTTGGTAAACAAACCCGGAGCCGTGATTTGACGGTCCCGGAGAATCCGTAAAAAAATATGGGACTTGGGCGTATGCCCGAATCGAATTCCGAGGTCCCAAGTCCGAGAAATGAATTTTTAAAGAAAATTATTTTTTGAAAATATAAAGGTTTTTGAAAATGAAATTTGATGTGAAACCTATGTTATCGCGCCCGTATTATGGTTTCGGAGCTCGGAACAGGTTCAATATTGTTATTACGTGTTATCTGTGAAATTTGGTAAGAAACGGACTTGGTTTGACGTGTTTCAGATAAAAAATGGGAAATTTGAAAGTTTATGAAGTTCTGAAATATTTCATTGATTTTGAGGTTTAATTCGATGTTTTTGATGTTAATTTGGTGATTTGATTACATGAATAAGTCCGTAGGATGTATTTGAGGTTGTGTGCATATTTGGCTTTGAGCCCCGAGGGCTCGGGTGAGTTTCGAGTATGTGTCGGAGTGCAAAACTTAGGAAAAATCTGGTGTAAAATAAGTTTCCTGCTATCTGGTGTTCTCTTCTATGCGATCGCATAGACTCATCCGCGATCGCATAGTGTAAAATGGACAAGCCCAATTTTTTCTTCAATGAGATCGCAACCCATGTTTCACGATCGCATAGTGCATCATTTGGCAACAGAAAATTCCTACTCTGCGATCGCACAATGGTCCTCGCGAACGCACTGTGCAGATCCTTGGCAGTGGCTCTTTTCCTTATATGCGATCGCATGCTTTCCTTAGCGATCGCTTAGCACCTTTTGGCCAGTAGTATTTTTCTCCTATGCGATCGCATCTCTGTGTCTGCGATCGCAATGCATAAATAAATTGGCAGACATATTATATTCCAAAAATCGAGGGTTAGGCCATTATTATCACATTTTGACTTCTAGAGCTCGGTTCTTGGCAATTTTTGAAGGGTTTTTCACACAAATCGAATGGGTAAGTGTTCTTCCACTAAAATTATATATATTTCATAAATTAGTTCTTGTTTTTATCATTTAATTTGTTTTTTGGGTTGAGGGGATTGTGGGTTTTGAAAGAAAACTTCAAACATAGAAATTCATGATTTGAATGACCAAATGATATCGGAATTAGATAAATTTAGTATGGGTGAACTCGTATCGAAATGGGTAACCAGAATTTGTAAAATTTATCAGGTTCTGAGGTGCGGGCCCGGGGGTCGACTTTTGGAACGATTTCATAATTTTGTAAGGTTTGAAACTTTATTGTTCGGGATAGTTCCTTATACGTTTTATGTGTATTTTGAAGTTGTTTTAGTTGATTTTGAGCCGCCCAGAGGTCTTTTTGCCCGAGAAGTCTATTTTTGAGTACCGGGATGTCGTCTTTGAGGTAAGTATCTTGCCTAACCTTGTGTGAGGGAACTACCCCTTAGGATTGAGTCTTCCTTGTTGATTGTAGTCCGAGTATGCGAGGTGACGAGTGTGTACTCAGACATATTTGCAATTAGAATGGCCTTTTAGGATTCGTAGGTTCGTATATAACCTGTGTATGATTTATAATTGTTACATTTGAATCCTTGGTTGTTAATTTCATCCATTCATGTTTAAATTAGAATTACTTGTTTTTGGATTCCTTCGTTGGCTATTTGACTTTACTTGACTTAACTGAATATTCTACTTCTCTTATCATCATGCTATATTTTCTTCCTAGCTTGCCTAATTGACTATAATTAGTGTCATCTAGCCTTATAGTTGACTAGCCGTAGTTGGAACATCTATTCGTTGGAGTCAAGCATGCCCGTGAGTCTTACATTATGATTTATATGACTATTCCCTTAAGTGCTACTTAGGTCTAGTTGTTAGACATTTATGTTATTGGCATTTTCTTGATGTTGCCTATTACTGGGCCTTTGTTGAGGTTGAGTTTATTTCGTGAAGTTGACTGTTTAGGTGAGATTGGTTATAGTTGTTTCCCTTGCCGGGATTGTGTGGTTTCTCTTATTATTCCGTTGTTGATGATGTTGTTTGCCTTGTTGACTCCCTTGCCGGGATGTTATGGTTCTATTACCGTTTATGTTGTTAATGATATTATTTTCATTGTTGACTCCCTTGTCGGGATGGTATGATTTCTATTGTTGTTTATACTGTTAATGATATTGTTTGTGTCATAGACTTCCTTGCCGGGATGTTGTGATTTATGGTTCTTATCGTTGATTTCACTTGTTAAATTGTTGTTTATGTTATGTTAGCACAAGGGGACATTACGTGCCATATTTATGTTATGTTAGCACGAGGGGACATGCCGTGCCATGTTTATTTATGTTAGCACGAGGGGACATGTCGTGCCATGTTCATGTTATTTTAGCACGAGGGGACATGTCGTGCCATGTTTATGTTATGTTAGCACGAGGGGACATGCCATTCCATTTTTATGTTATTTAGCACGAGGGGACATTCCGTGCCATGTTTATGTTATGTTAGCAGGAGGGGACATGTCGTGCCATGTTATGTTAGGTTAGCACGAAGGGACATTTCGTGCCATGTTTATGTTACGTAGCACGAGGGGAAATTCCGTGCCGTGTTTATGTTATTTAGTACGAGGAGACATTTCGTTCCGTGTTTACGTTATCTAGCACGAGGGGACATTCCGTGCCATATTTATGCATTATTATTTTCGTTGTTCTTGTTTGCTATTTACTGCATTTATTGGCAAGATGTGATATTCCTCCTGTACTGCATGGAAATTTCTGAGTTACGGACTGAGTTACGGTGCACAAATCTTGAGGAGATTTTGATCAAGGGATTTTATTGAAAAAGCAATAGTTTTGAAATGATTATATTTGAATGACTTTTACATCGAACGTATATTTGAAAAGCACTAGTCTTGCCTAAAATGATATTTGGAAGTCATTTATTGGGAAAGCCTCTTTGGAAAGCATCGTATTTTGAAAGAAACTATGTTTTACGTAATTCTCTCTATTAATTATACTGATATCTACTTTTGGATAAAGTATGTTTTCAAAGTAACCTCTTCCATACTAAAATGATTTTATTTGCAAAAGTTTTTCATATGAACTGTTGTTTAAAGATTTCTACCAGTTATAGATTTTAATGGCTAAGGCCTGATATGAACAAACTGATGTGGAGTTGAGTTATCGATGTTCTTTATTGTATTGTGTTTCCTTTTGATTCGGCTTGTTTTGCTGTCCATCTTTGTGTGTATTTTTGTGCTGTTTCGTGATTGATTTCTGCAATTTCCTTCTGCTATATTTGTCAAGGTTGTGAATTATTCCGAGAAGTCTTAGATAGATGTAACGTTCGGTCATTTCTATATTCATGTTATTTATTTTGTAGACCAATGGTGTCTTGACTAGTCCTCGTTACTACTCCACTGAGGTTAGTCTTGATACTTACTGGGCACCGTTGTGGTGTGCTCATACTACACTTCTGTACATTTTTGTGTGCAGATCCAGGTATATATTGTAGTAGTTGTGTGGATGATTGCCGAGGACACACAAGGTAACCTGCTGCTGTGTTCGCAGGCATCGGAGTCACCTTCTTCGTATTTATTTTTCATACACTGTTGTATTTATTTCCAAACCGTTGTACTTAGAAGTTGTAGAAGATTCGTAGAGCTTATGACTTGTACTACAGTTTTGGGAAAGTTTGTATATTCTATTGAAATTCTATTTCAAGACTGTTAGTTTTCCTTTTATTTTTGTTGTTATTCAGTAACTGCTAGGCTTACCTAGTCCCTAAGACTAGGTGCCATCACGATAACCAACAGAGGGAATTTGGGTCGTGACAAGTTGGTATCAGAGCTCTAGGTTCATAGGTGTTACGAGTCATAAGCGAGTTTAGTAGAGTCTTGCGGATCGGTACAGAGACGTCTGTACTTATCTTCGAGAGGTTACATAACTATTAGGACAATTTCACTTCCTTCATTCCTATCGTGCGAGTTTATTGATCTTGAAGTTTGAAATTATTGTTCCATTCTCTCACCGATGGGAGGACATGAATGGCGGTTCCTGATGATGTTACCTCGAAGAAAGTGTCGCAAGGGTCAGAGGCAGAGGCCAACGAGGAGTACGTGTCACAGTTAAGATGCCTACCAGAGCAACCGTTGAGGAGTCACCAGTAGTTCTAGTTGGGGGACAGGTACTGGGGGTGCCTGTTGCTACCCCGTACTTCAGTAGGCCTGGGTATAGTTCTGAGTATAATTAGTACATCGACTCGGGCAGGATTGATTCCAGTGCACCAGTTGCTTCACAGATCAGGGGAGGAGTTCAGACTTTCACCGTCTACACTCTAGAGTAGCGAGATCATAATGGTCAAGTTCCAGTTGTCATGGAAGCAAAACATCTGGTTTCAGTTCAGCCGTTGTTAGGGTAGCAGCATTGGAGGAAGAATACCTTGAACTTGAGAGTTACAGTAAGTACCACCCTTCTATCTTTCAGTGGATTGGCGGCAGATAGTGCCAAGGGTTTCCGGGAGGAGTGTCACTATATTCTTCGTACTTTGGGTAATATGGAGACGAGCAGGATTGCTCTGTCACGTCTCAGGTTCAGAGTAGTGGTGGATCAGTGGTGGCGGCATATGAGTTGGGGTGACCTGGCCGAGTTATCTTCACTAGCATGGATTCAATTTTCGGAGATGCTTTGAGAGAGGTTGCATCTCATTTCCTTCGGGATGTACGGCACGTGGAGTTTGAGCAGTTGCGTCAGGGCGTTGTGTAACTATTGGAGCATGTTGTTAGATTCAGTGAGTGGGCCAGTCATGCACCTCGTTTGGTTGTTTCAGTTAGGATATGAGTCCGTAGAGTTTTGAGAGATTTAGACATGATATTCGGTTTAGCCGGACTCGAGAGCTAGAGTAGGATGCCTCATTTCAGCAGGTAGTAGGGATCACTCGCCGGTTAGAGCGCATGTAGGACCGGGAGCGAGAGGACAAACGAAATTAGAGAGAGAATTCAGGGAGGCACTGAGGCCTCGTAGATTGGAGGAATCTACTGGTCCGTATTATGGGGGAAAGGTACGACACGGTAGAAGTTTTGTGGGCCAACCAGTTCAGTTTGCGTTACCAGCTTTGCATGGGATTTCAGGTAATCATGGGTCTCATAGGATTCGTATTGTGTGTTTTCCACAGCCATGCCGGCATAAAGATTGTTTTCAGTGTGGAGATGTTAGCCACAGGGTGAGAGATTGTCCCAGGATTCAGGTAGGTGTGTGGTAGCAGGGTATTTAGGTGTGTAGAGGGCACCTAAGAGGGGGAGGGCCGACCCGTTGATGTGTTGCATATAGTAGGTCGGAGGCCGATGTGCCAGATATTATCACACAGGTATGTTTTGATGTGTACAGAGGGGCACCAATTGTATTTCATTATAGCTCTGCTGGTCGGAACGAGTTTCCTTATTTGTTGTTTCATTTATGAGTGAGTTCCATGTTTTGCACTCCATTTTGTGTTTCCTCCTGTTGGGAGATTCTATGAATAGTAGCACGTGTCTATCACAGTTTTATTCATTCTTGATAGTAGTGAAACTGGCAGTTAGTCCTTGTTGTTCTTCGTGGTAAGCTTTATGTGATTTTCCTAAATATTTTGCTTATGAGTTGTGATTTGATACTCCATCGAGATGTGAGTTTAGATAGCGTTATGATTCTATCGGCTGAGATGAATTAGTGGAGGAATTTTAGTTGGTGTGATATATTTTCGGTATATGATTCAGAGTTGAGGACGAGGTTCTCGTGATATTTGTGATTCGATATGTTTGGACCGGGCTGAGTACCGCAGTGGAAATTTTATCAGGATGGTATCCTTGTGATTTGTTCATATGATTTTCTTCTTCCTTGTTATATTGCTTTTGGTAAGTCGGTATTGATAGAGAGTTGTGCCTATGGGCTTGTTTGATAGTTCCTTTATATGTTTCCATTTTCATATTTAGTCATTTCGTTATGTGTTTTCTTTAGTTTAGTTTGCGGGATTTGTGCCCGGTGGTGTCAATTGTGGCTGGTGACTCGGGTATTTAATAATGAAGACTTCGTGTTCATTGCATCATTATTAGTGTTATGGGGTTTGGGAACAGAGTTCTTTCAGATGTGGGGCTAATTGCCAATGTCGAGTTGATTTCGGGCAGCTATTGTGATCAAAAGTGTTATATGAGCCTATGCGTGATGTACTATGTTGTGTGGTCATGCCTTGTGGGTGTAGTCATGAGTTGATGCAGCTGATTGAGACTAATGTCGGATATGGATTTAGAATCGGGTCTTTTGTAAATGAGTAGAGGGTGAAAAGTAAAGGTAGGAGGCTTCTCAGTGGTGATGTGAAGGCTATATTGCAGTTGTGATTGTTTAATCAGGCTTTCATGGATAGGGGTGACGTGGGATCACCCGGGGGTATGTGTTAGAAGTGTACACTCAGTGATTGGATGAGTTCAAGGTGAATCCTAGCACGTTCGAGGACGAACGTTTGTTTAAGAGGGGGAGGATGTGATGACCCAAAAGGTCATCCCGTATATTCTAGCTAATTCTATGTTCCGAGGTCCTGAAAACCTCCTTCTATCTCACCTCGATTTACGTGCGCAGCCAGGGCATGTAGCCGAGAAGCCTCTATGTGAAAAACTGATTAAAAATGATAATTTTGTATTAGAAAATTTAATAAAGTTGACTTCGGTCAATATTTTTGGTAAATGGACCCGGACCCGTGATTTGACGGTCCCGGAGGGTCCGTAGGAAAATATGGGGCTTGGGCGTATACCCGGAATCGAATTCCGAGATCCCAAGTCCGAGAAATGAATTTTTAAAGAAAATTATTTTCTGAAAAATATAAAGGATTTTGAAAATTAAATTTGATTTGAAACATGTGTTATCGGGCCCGTATTATAGTTCTGGAGCCCGGAACAGGTTCAATATGGTTATTATGTGTTTTCTGTGAAATTTGGTAAGAAGCGGACTTGGTTTGACGTGTTTCGGATCAAAAATGGGAAATTTGAAAGTTTATGAAGTTTTGAAATATTTCATTGATTTTAAGGTTTAATTCGATGTTTTTGATGTTCATTTGGTGATTTGATTACACGAAAAAGTCCGTATGATATATTTGAGATTGTGTGCATATTTGGTTTTGAGTCCCGAGGGCTCGGGTGAGTTTCGGGTAGCTGTCAGAGTGCAAAACTTAGGAAAAATCTGGTGTAAAATGTGTTTTCTGCTATCTGGTGTTCTCTTCTATGCAATCGCATAGACACATCCGCGATCGCATAGTGTAAAATGGAACATCACAATTTTTCCTTCAATGCGATCACAACCCATGTTTCGTGATCGCATAGTGCATCGTTTGGCAACAGAAAATTCCTACTCTGCGATTGCACAATGGTCCTCGCGAACGCACTGTGCAGATCCTTGGCAGTGGCTCTTTTCCTTATATGCGATCGCATGCTTTCCTTCGCCATCGCATAGCACCTTTTGGCCAGTAGTATTTTTCTCCTATGCGATCGCATCTCTGTGTCCGCGATCGCAATGCACAAATAACTGGGCAGACATATTATATTCCAAAAATCGAGGGTTAGACCATTACTATCACATTTTGACTTCTAGAGCTCGGTTCTTGGCGATTTTTGAAGGGTTTTTCACACAAATCTAATGGGTAAGTGTTCTTCCACTAGAATTATATATATATCATGAATTAGTTCTTGTTTTTATGATTTAATTTGTTTTTTGAGTTGAGGGGATTGTGGGTTTTGAAAGAAAACTTAAAAAATAAATATTCATGATTTGAATGACCAAATGATATCGGAATTGGATAAATTTAGTATGGTAAACTCGTATAGGAATAGGTAACCGGAATTTGTAAAATTTGTCGAGTTCCGAGGTGCTGGCCCGGGGGTCGACTTTTGGGTCGATTTTCATAATTTTGTAAAATTTGAAACTTTATTGTTCGGGATAGTTTCTTATATGTTTTATGTGTATTTTGAAGTTGTTTTAGTTGATTTTGAGCCGCCCGGAGGTCTTTTCGCCCAAGAAGTCTTTTCTTGGTTGTTAATTTCATCCCTTCCTATTTAAATTAGAATTACTTGTTTTTTGGATTCCTTCGTTGGCTATTTGACTTAACTTGACTTAACTGAATATTCTACTTCTCTTATCATTATTTTTTTCCTAGCTTGCCTAATTGACTATAATTAGTGTCATCTAGCCTTATAGTTGACTAGCCGTAGTTGGAACATCTATTCGTTAGAGTCAAGCATGCCCGTGAGTCTTACATTGTGATTTATATGACTATTCCTTTAAGTGCTACTTAGGTCTAGTTGTTAGACATTTATGTTATTGGCATTTCCTTGATGTTGCCTATTACTGGGTCTTTGTTGAAGTTGAGTTTATTCCGTGAAGTTAATTGTTTAGCTGAGATTGGTTATAGCTGTTTCCCTTGCCGGGATTGTGTGATTTCTCTTATTATTCTGTTGTTGATGATGTTGCTTGCCTTGTTGACTCCCTTTACGGGATGTTATGATTTCTATTACCGTTTATGCTATTAATGATATTGTTTTCATTGTTGATGATACTGTTTGCGTCGTTGACTCCCTTGCCGGGATGTTGTGATGTATGGTTCTTATCGTTGATTTCCCTTGTTAAATTTTTGTTTATGTTATTTTAGCACTAGGGGACATTCCGTACCATGTTTATGTTATATTAGCACGAGGGGACATGTCGTTCCATGTTTATGTTATGTTAGCATGAGGGGACATGACGTGCCATGTTTATGTTATGTTATCACGAGGGGACATGTCGTGCCATGTTTATGTTATGTTAGCACGAGGGGACATTCCGTGCCATGTTTATGTTATGTTAGCATGAGGGGACATGTCGTGCCATGTTATGTTATGTTAGCAGGAGGGGACATTTCATGCCATGTTTATGTTATTTAGCACGACGTGACATTCCGTGCCGTGTTTATGTTATTTAGCACGCGGGGACATTCCGTGTCGTGTTTACGTTATCTAGCACGAGGGGACATTCCGTGCCGTATTTATGGATTATTCTTTCCGTTGTTCTTGTTTGCTATTTACTGCATTTATTGGCAAGATTTGATATTCCTCATGTACTGAATGGAAATTTCTGAGTTACGGACTGAGTTCCGGTGGACAAATCTTGAGGAGATTTTGATCAAGGGATTTTATCGAAAAAGCAATGGTTTTGAAATGATTATATTTGAATGACTTTTACATCGAAGGTATATTTGGAAAGCACTAGTCTTGCCTAAAATGACATTTGGAAGTCATTTATTGGTAAATCCTCTTTGGAAAACATTGTATTTTGAAAGAAACTATGTTTTACGTAATTCTCTCTATTAAGTATACTTATATCTACTTTTTGAGAAAGTATGTTTCAAAGTAAACTCTTCCATACTAAAATGATTTCATTTGCAAAAGTTTTTCATATGAACTGCTGTTTAAAGATTTCTACCAGTTATGGATTTTAATGGCTAAGGCCCGATGTGAACAAACCGACGTGGAGTTGAGTTATCGGTGTTCTCTATTGTATTGTGTTTCCTTTCGATTCGGCTTGTTTTGCTGTCCATCTTTCTGTGTATTTTTTTGTTGTTTCGTGATTGATTTCTGTAATTTTCTTCCGCTTTATATTGTCATTGTTGTGAATTATTCCGAGAAGTCTTATATAGATGTAACGTTCGGTCATTTCTATATTCATGTTATTTATTTTGTAGACAAGTGGTGTCTTGACTATTCCTCGTCACTACTCCGTCGAGGTTAGTCTTGATACTTACTGGGCGCCGCTATGGTGTGGTCATACTACACTTCTGCATATTTTTGTGTGCATATCCAGGTATATATTATAGTAGCTGTGTGGATGATTGCCGAGGAGACTCAAGGTAACCTGTTGCTGCGTTTGCAGGCGTCAGAGTCACCTTTTTTGTATTTATTATGCATACATTGTTGTATTTATTTCCAAACCGTTGTACTTAGAATTTGTAGAAGATTCATATAGCTTATGACTTGTACTACCGGTTTTGGGAAAGTTTGTATATTCTGTTGAGATTCTATTTCAAGACTATTAGTTTTCCTTTTATTTTTGTTGTTATTCAGTAACTTCTAGGCTTACCTAGTCCCTAAGATTAGGTGCCATCACGACACCCAACAGAGGGAATATGGGTCGTGACATAACATGAAGTTTTAGCTGCAAGGTGAAACAACTTCATGCAAGTGTGATTTTGAAGATGGATCTGGACAAGTTTCTTTTTTTTTATAAAGCCGGTGAGTCTTTTTTCACGAATGAGGTTACAGATCACGCGATTAATGTGATGCAGGTTTTATATCTTTTGTTAGGGGTGTAATTATCATATTATAACGAATTTTTTATCAGTTGGCTACCAAATAAATACTTTTTAAAAATAGGGTACAAGTTAAAGGGTGGCACAAATATAGGGTACGACTGCAAATTCCCGCTTCCAAACACGGATAATTTCTACACATTCTTTATTGACTAGATTAATTTACCTTCCTTAATTAGTTTTTATATCATATTTATCAATTTTTATGACCCTTTTTTTAGCAAAATAAAGGCTTCAATTTTTAAATCTTTGAGATTCAACTCAAAACGTCTAGAAAACAATCCATTTTGATCTTTCAAAAGCCAATAAAATATTACTCATATTTGTCACGTCCCAAAGTCCAACCAGCGATGATGGCACCTAACCCAACCCACTGGGTAAGCCAATTAATACTCAGCACAATCCAAATGAGATCAATAAGATAATAAATCAAAAGAACTTTTATACTATAACCCAAGGACTGGTAGTACAAATTATGAGCTTCTAAGACTTAAAATTTACAAAGCAGATACGAAATAAATACATCATTTGCTCGGAATATACATAACAGATATGCAAATGCAAAGCTATCTAGGACAAGTGACAGCTATGACCGAAACACAGGCATATATTCCATGCTAGCTCACGCCATACACACCAATATCAGCTCCAAGATTTGTATGCAAGGTGCAGATGTGTAGTATGAGTACAAACGACCCCATGTACTCAATATATAACAAAACCTCAGGTTGAAAGCAGTGACGAGCTCGGAAGACATTCGGAGTCCAATATAAATAGACAACAATCGTTCATAACAGTATAGTGAAAACAATAAAGGTATATGACTTAGGAGATGTAATTCCCAGCTCAATCACCGATACGGAAATCTAGGCATGTTTTTCAAGTATAACAGTCCCAGTATAAATCTCATCACTGATATCAATTAAACATGAGTTTATAAAATAATGTGTTTTTCCCATTTACAACTTCAGATAAGACTTTTCATTTCCAGTTAGCATGAGAAAAATTTATCTCTACGTATACATGTTCAAGTACTTGAATGTCATGTCACTATATAGCACTAGGAAGGTACACCTCTATGCCTACATGTCAAGTAATACATGTCACATCACTGTATAGCATAATGGAGGTACATTTCTATGCCTACATGTCAAGTAATCAGTTTCACAGTGGACTCATTAAGTGCACACAGTCTTCGCACACTCCAGGTTCCTGGCTCAAAAGCCCTTCCATAAACGTGGATCCATCAAAATAACCACACTTAGAATTGCATGGGTGCCTGGCATAAATTCCCATCATCGAGCACATGTATATAACACTGTGCTTGCGCCCACTGTGGGCATATCAGACTCAAGAGGGGCGGATCCTACCCAAGAGCTAATCATAATAGCATAGCCTAATAGTGGGGCCTGGTGCACGCGTAGCCTTAAACCAGTAAATCTTAACCCAATGTGGGACCTGGCATACGCGTCACCTCAATATCAATATAACCGTTGCAGCGTGCAACCCGATCCAAATACCCAAATCAGTATGGCTTTATATCCCACATTAGTCAACAATCCGCTTAAATCTCAATATGCAAACACCTCACACAAACACAATCCAATTAATAACACGGAATAACACAATATGTCTCAAATACAGTTCAAACTCGTGTCGCGTACTAGGACACCAATAACATATGAGAAAACATATCAAAAGTGCTATAAACCCAACATATAACATATAGATATAACTATAGTATAACTACGACTAAGGCAAATAGCTCAGCATGGCAAAAATAGCTCTATCATGTCTCAAACAGTTGAACAAGTAATCTAGGCATGATTTCTATCATGAATAATATCCCACATAGTCACATGAATGGAGAAACAAGATATCAAAGAAGCATGATCGCAAAACAAGGCATATAATAGCCTAAGAACTACTAGTATCATGAATACCTCAGTGCACACACCTGCACCCTTCACCTAACACGTATGCCGCCCCAACACCTCTCATTATAACATAGTTCATAGGGTTAAATACTCTCAAATCCAAGTTTAGATTTGTTAACTTACCCCGATCAAGCCAAATCTGATACCGAGCAAGCCGAACAATACTCTATAAGCGCCATCCTGCATAAATCAACCTCTGAATGGTTCGAAACTAGCAAAAAGTAACTCAAAAACATCAAATAATGTCAAAAGAAACAAACCCAACCAATAAAGAATGAATCATTAATCGAAAGCTCAAAGTCAACCAAAAAGTCAAACCCGGGCTCGCACCTTGGAACTCGACAAAACTCACAAATTCCGATAACCCATTCGAATACTAATCCAACCATATTAATTTCACTCAAATCCAACTCCAAATCGATGTTCAAATCTCAAATATTCAATTTAGCAAAGTTTAGACAAAAGCCTTAATTTCTCTTCTGAAATAATCAATCAAATGCCAAAATTGAATATGAAATCACAGAATATAATCAAAATCGAGTAGAAAATACTTAACCCAATCCATGTGATGAATATCGCTTCAAAAATCACCTAAATCCGAGCTCCCCAACCAAAAATATGATAAAATGAGCAAAGCCTTCGAAATAGAGTACTTTATACACTGCGCAAGGTACATTCTTAGCGAACGCACAAGAACCATTACGTTCCTGATGAACAAAAAGATGCACTTCCACAAAATGCCTCATACCTTCCCAACACTACCCACGCGAACACGATGTCCACAGATGTCACACTATGCGAACGTGATACGCGTATCGTGGACGCAAAGAAGGATCCTCCAGCTCCCAGCCTACTAGCGCGAACGCGACCTTACCAATGTGAACGTGAAGCTCAAGTTCCACCGTCTCTGCAAAAATGACTTAATACTCACAAATGCGATGAGATAAACAACTTAGTCGAAATTTCCTCTATGCAATCGCGAGCCTAGGTCTGTGATCGTGATGCTCTGCGGACACACCAGAAACTAAATACAAATCCTTCTGAAATGATCCGAAACTAACCTTAGTCCCTCGAGATCCGTCCAAACATGACAACAAGTCTCAAAACATAACATGGACCTATGCGACGCGTAAACTTGTCACGACCCCAATTTTCCTCTGTAGAATGCCGTGATGGCACCTAGTCTCTACGACTAGGTAAGCCTAACATTCGATAATAGTTTGAGATAAATAATTTACAGAATTACTTAAACAAGACTAGTAAACTCGTATAATCTCCTGTAATAGAATCTCAATAATACGCTTCCCAAAATTGGTGGAACTGAGTCACTCTATAGAGTAAGCTAAAATGTCTACTACATCACTGTCTAAATGAAAATAAAACAGGAATTAAAGAAAAAGGAAGGTAATTCTGAGGCTTGCGGACGTGGAGAATGTATACCTTGAAGTCTCCAAGATCAGCAACTCAAATTAACTCTAGTGTCTGGCACGGGCAGATGTACCTTGATCTCCACAAAAGATATGTAGAAGCGTAGTATGAGTACATTAAAATGGTACCCAGTAAGTATCAATCCTAACCTCGGTAGAGTAGTGATTAGGCAAGGTCAAGACAATTACTAGGATATAAAAAACAGTATGAAAACATAATATAGATAAATAATGGAAGGCAGAGAAATAACTGATATGAAACAAGTCAATAGAAAGAACTTACACCGGAATTGTAAGCATGGAAATAATATACAGAAATCAATTAAAGGGAACCAATGATCATATACAGTCAATGACTGATAGAACAAGGAAGAAAAAACAACAAGAAATGTTCCCACCAAAACTCTTTGCAACACGAGATAAACTACAAGAATCACAATGAGGTACCACCTTGTGTACAATAAGAATCACAACCGAGGTTCCACCTCGCATTCACAGTTCACATCTCAATCACAATCTTTCCTTATACTGCTGCGTGAGCCTTACATTCAAATAGGTTTTGAAAACAGTTTTTTCGAAATAGCTACATGCACTTCAGCCACCTACTGTCATCGCGTGGCATCATGTAATTCCCTTATAAGCAACACGCACATAATTCCCACCTTATGCCGCCGCATGCACATTAACCCCTAGCCTTGTACGGCTGCATGCCCGTCAATATCACATCACAATAACAACTCGCACCACAAGTTCCCATATATTACAACTTTCCAATAATAAACAATATAAATGTTTCCACAATAGCCCATGGCTCCACCACAACGTGTACAATAATATCAACAATAATAATGAATGTAAAATTGTCAACAATAAATATATCTCAACGATTGAGAACTTCGCCTCAAAGTGATACGACTTTCACAACTTCAACACCAATTACTCAAAAATAAGAAAAATAATGTGGTAACAAGAACTAAAAACGAATAAATCATAATGGAAGAGAAAAACATGACTTCAAATAAGAATAATAGCAACGAAATACATAACTTGTAGCAATGACTTCAAATAATGATAATCAACTATGAAATAAATAACATGTACAACACCTTCAAGTAATGAAAATCAACAATTAAGAGATAACATGTAATAATAAGAGGGGAAACATGTTCAACTAAGGCATGAGAGAAATTTATCAAGTAGGATGTAGAACAAGTGTTGAACAAGTCATTTAAGGCATGTAAGGATATACTAAAACAAGTAAAAATAGATTGACTAAGAGAATTTAGACCACGATATAACATTTCAATTAAAGCGTGGAAAGAGTCTAATCAGCCTAAACCGGTCAACTACCATGTACAACCCGTGTACCCACTCATCACCTTGCGTACATGGCTTTCACATGGCACACATGAATCAACCAATACCAATCCTAAAAGGTAGTTTCCCCACACAAAGTTACGTAAGATACTTACCTCAACTATGCACATTCAACTCTCAAAAATATCTTTTACCCTAAAATTCGCCTCCACACAGCTCAAATTTAACCAAAATCGATTTATTATCATCAAACAATGCAAGGAAAATCAATTACACTATATAAAGCTAAGATCTTTACATTTTTTCAAAAATGGCAACAAAAGTTAACCCGGGGCCCGCCCGTTCAAAGCGCGGCTTCAATGGTAGATTCCGACTATCCATGACCCCACATGTTCATATAAGTGATTAGTTTCAAAATCCGAGTCCAAATCGACTCTTAAAACTCAAATTCTTATTTTTCAAAAACTTGACAAAGTTTCACAAATTTGTTCTATGATTCACATTATTTTGATGTTAAAATCTAACATATATTTATGGAATATGATTATAAATAGATTACAATCACTTACCCAGTGTTTGTAGATGAAAATCCCCTCTCCAAGTCGCCTCATACCGAGTCTAGGGTTCTAAAAATGGGAGAATGTATTGAAAATCCCGTCTCACAACTCTTTGGACTAGCTGCAGTTGTCACATTTCTGACACAGGGTTTGCATTTGCAAACCTTGCAGTTGCGGACCAGGGCTCGCATTAGAGATCGCTGACAGCTTCATGCATCATCACAATTGCTACAAAAGGCTTCGCAACTGTGAAGTTGGACATAATCGCAAAAGCGAACAATTGTTCACAAATGAAAACCTAGCTACACTCCTGTTGAGTTTGAAAATGCAAAGGTGTTGTCTCAATTGCGACATCTGAGCCCCCACTGTCACCTTCACAACTGCGAGGCTGGTGCTAGCAATTGCGATAACTAAGCACCGACAACACCAACAACACATTTTCAGCTCAAAACCATTATGATACATGTCCAAAACTCATATGAGGACTCAAGGCTCCAAACCAAACACCCACACAAGTCTAAAGATATCATACGAACTCGCTCGCACAATCAAAACACAAAAATAACATCTAAAACTACGAATCAAACACTAAAATGCATAAATTTCAAAGTAAAGTTCCCAAATCTCTAGAATTACAAATAAACGTCCAAATCTTATTAAATCAATTCCAAATGATACCAAAATTTGCATATAAGTTCTTAATAGCATAACAGACCTATTCTAAGTCCCAAAATCATATTCCGAGTCGATAGATAAAAGTCAACCTACGGTCAAACTTTTCAACTTCAAATTACCAAATTCCGGTGAAACAACATAAATAAATCTAAGGACTTACGAAATCAATTTATGGAATACGTCCAAATACTAAATCACTATACGAAGCTATCGGAGCCAAAAAAATTACTGTTTCGAGGTCGTTTTTGCAAAAGTTAAGTTTGGTTAACATTTCTACTTCAAGCTTCTAAGTCAAAAATCAAAGGATCCAAATCAAATTTCATTGATAGACGATATGATGCTTCCATAATCCACAAAAAGAAACAAAAATATTGAAAACCATGAGCAAAAACAAGAAAAATTCCGAATATGGGTCACTGAAAGTTCTAGACTGGGCTATGAAGTTAAGGCTTGGAAGAACTGGAGGCTTGATTTTTGGCTTGGAGAAGGTGCAACATGTCTTGAAGAATTCCATCATTCTTCTCCTTTTCCTTTGCAAGCTCTATTCTGAGATCATCTCTCTCAGATTCTACCTCAGCCAACCGTGTCTTCAGCCTTGCTATCTCAGTATTTTGCCCCACTCTCCTGCACTAGGGCTCTGACCTTGCTATAGACTGGTGTCTTTTTAGATGAACCAGGTTCATTGGGAATGGCATGGACCTCATAATCACACGCAAGAAGAGTGTTAATCCCAAAATGGTATTTGCTTGTGGCCATCTCCCACTTCTTCAGTGGCACCTTACAATGAGCAAGAACAATAGTATAGTGAAGCCATAGGGAATAGCATGGGCTTTGGAGCCGTTGCTAACCCTATCTAGAAGAAGGATTATAAACCCAAGCCAGTTGATCTGCCTCCCACTATCCAGACATCATATCAAAACCAAGTCCATGAAGTTGGCAATGTGCCTCCTTTCCTGCCTAGGCAGCACACACTTGTTGATGAATTCAAACAACACCTTGTGCGGGGCTTCATTTCACTTTCGTATACATCCTTGGGCTCACTTTCTTCTTAATTATCAGTGAATTTCCTAGTGATGATGAGGGCATTAGGAAGGGTGTCTAAGCTTGGCCATTTTTGCCTTGTGTAATCATTGTACCGTTCAGAAGGTACACCTAGCATTTCACTCAGCTCCTTTGCATCGAAAGAAATTTGAACCCCTTTCACCAGGCTGGTGACTCTTCCTTCCTTCACTTTAGCACTGGCCATGAACTCAATAACTTCACTTCTAGCCAATCTTCTATCCATTTGAAGGACCATGTCCTTCCACCCTTGCACCTCTAGCTTTTCCAACAACAACCATCCCTTCTTCCTCAAATCCTTCAGGAGCCTACCCTTCAAGATAGTTCGTTTGCCAAATGTCCAGCTTGTCCTTTTCACTGTCTAACGCATCCTTCTCTTCTCCACTCCATTTTTCTTCTTCAACAATCTTCATTTGTTTGGTTTCACTGCAAACCTGGTCCTTTTGGCCAGGGTAGATGGTGCAGCAGACTTGGATACTGATGTAGACTTCTTAGAAAAAGTCTTGGCTTTCTTGGGATTAGGGGTCTGAACCTCCACCTTAAAAGTCACCTTTTCACCTTGATGGACCAGGTCCATCTCATCCACATCAACAGTCTCAACAGGCTCTACCACATTTTCTTTCTCTTTGTCCATCCTTTTCTTCTTGCTTTCATCTAAAGCTTTCTCCAACTCCTCTCACTTTGCTTCAACTGACTCCTTGTGGCTTTTCCTCTAGGGAGAGGAATTTCAGTAGTGCCTGAAGGAGCAGCCTTCCTTTTCTTGTTGGCTCTTGCTGTGCCAGGGGTTTTCTTTTTAGGAATTCTCTTCTTCTTGGGTTTATAATTGTCACCTAC
This sequence comes from Nicotiana paniculata, assembly GCA_005239505.1. NCBI lineage: Eukaryota > Viridiplantae > Streptophyta > Magnoliopsida > Solanales > Solanaceae > Nicotiana > Nicotiana paniculata. Next base: position 102,542 of record ML340684.1, on the reverse strand, counting down.
CTTTTTTAATAAATCTGCTAGGGTTTCTTCAAGGGATGAAATAGGTTCATCTGTATATTTTCCAAGATTAACCAGCCCTTCAACGGCTTCTCCAGATCCACTACCCCCTATTTTCTTGCCACTTTCTTCCACCATTGCTGACTCTGCTCCAGAGATAGCCATTCTACCAGTTTCAGAAGTGGGTGAAGATTCAACCACTCCTTTCCCTTTTCCCCTTTCATCACTTCTCACACCCTCACTCTCTTTTTCTTTTTCTCTTTTATTTTTACCTCCTCTCCTTCTGGACTCAGGCGTTTCCACATCCACCACAGACCCAACCAATATAAACCTATTTTCTAATTTTTCAGCCTAATCAAAGATGACCCTAGTAGAAGGGTTTGGAAAAGATGTTACCTGCTCAGAAGTGGAAGACCTAGTTTATTCCCCCTCATTTGCAGACTTGAAAGAGTCTTCAGAGTTTTGGGGTTCTTGGGCTTGACTTGTTTGTAACTGTGCGTTTAATTTCATTGAAACCGCACCTCCGGCCACCGTTTTTTGAGCAAGCATTTTTACTCGTCTTCTCCTAGGTTGAGGGGTAGTGGAAGATGAGGAACATGGTAGGGGTATACCAGGGTTAGTCATTTTTTTCTTGATTTTGTAAGGAAGGAGATGGATAGGTTGAATTTTGGAAGAAGAAAGAAGAGAGAAATTTCGACGGTTTTAGGAATTATGAGAGAATGGTAGGGATGATGATGAGTGATTTAAAGGGAGGGGGTAATTAATGAATAACGGCAAGTTTAGAAGTCAATTAGAAGTCTAATCAAACTGAAATTTTATTTTTGAATAGACGGTTGAGGCTTCCCTAGAATCTAGGTGATTTAATTGGGTGAGGATTCTTTTAAACAGAACTGGTTCTATTTAATTGGATAAGTTTAAGAGGGTTTTGGACTTAGGTAGGACGCTGCTCATGATTCAAATATTATTATTTTAAATTGTGCAGAGTGTAGAAAACATACCGTGCTATCTAGATGAATCAGCAAGGATGAACCAGGTTCTTCACTAAGAATCCTCTTGTACATGTCTCAATTTATCAAAATAGAGAAAATATCATTAGAGATGAGTGAGTCATTTTAACACATGGCACATGAGTATACTATTAACAGTATGAGACTAAGCAAAAAATAATGTAGTTATTTACACAAGTTCCAGGTTTTCTAACCAAAAAACATTTATTTTTTTTCAATTTTTTAAAAAAAATTCTTTTCAATTTTTTTTTCATTGTAAATTTTGAACTGGTCCTTTTTGGTGATCTTAATCATCCCTAGTTCCAACTTGTTCCTTTCAAAGTAATATCTACTTAGGGATTTTGTGAAGATGTCAGCTATTTGCTTGTTAGTAGCACAAAATTCCACAGTGATCAGCCCATTTTCATAGTTATCCCTCAAAAAGTGATGTCTAATATCTATGTGCTTAGTTCTCTTGTGATGAACAGGGTTATTAGTCATACTAATTGCACTAGTTTTATTACAAAAAGTGGGGATACAACCAACATCGATTCTAAAGTCCATCAATTGTTGTTTGATCCACAACAATTGAGCACAACATGAGGCAGCAACAACAGACTCAACTTCAGCAGTAGATAGGCCACTGAATTTTGCTTTTTGATTGCCCAAGACATAAGAAATGATCCAAGAAAGTGTGCCATACCTGAGGTGCTCTTTGTATCCACAAGAAAACCTGTATAATCAGCATCACCATATCCCACAAGATTGAAATTACTACCTTTTGGATACCAAAGACAAAGATCAGTGGTGCCTTTTAGGTATCTCAGAATTCTCTTGACATCAGTCAAGTAAGACTGCTTTGGGTTTTCCTAGAGTCTTACACAAAGGCCTACATTCAAAATAATGGCAGGTTTACTAGCAGTGAGATACAACAATGAGCCAATCATTCCCCTATACAGCTTCTGATCAACAGATGAACCAGGTTCATCTATATCCAACTTTGTAGCTGTTGCAATAGGAGTGTCGATTTTTTTGGAATCTCCCATTTTAAACCTTTTAAGAAACTCTTTTACATACTTCTGTCGATGGATCATAGTTCCATTTGAATTATTTTTTTAATTTGTAAGCCTTAAAAGAAGTTAAGCTCACCCATCATGCTCATTTCAAATTCACTCCCCATTAGTTTAGCAAATTTATTACTTAGCGTATCAGTAGTTGCTCCAAAGATTACATCATCAACTTATATCTGAACTACCAAGAGATATTTACCTTTTTCTTTTAAAAATAAATTATTGTCAATTTTACCTCTCTTGTAGTCATGCTCAAGCAGAAATTTTGATAACCTTTCATACCATGCTCTTGGGTCCTACTTGAGTCCATACAGTGCTTTGTCGAGTTTGTACACATGATCAGGATTTTCCTTGCTTTCAAATCTTGGAGGTTGCTTGACAAACACTTCTTCCTTTAGATAGCCATTGAGGAAGGCACTCTTGACATCCATCTAGTGAAGGGTGAATTCCATATAAGCAGCAAACTCTATGAGGAGTCTTATAGCTTCCATCCTTGCAACTGGAGAAAAAGTTTCATCATAATATATGCCTTCCTCTTGACTATATCCTTGAACCACCAATCTTGCCTTGTTCCTTGTAATTGTTCCATCTTCATCAAGTTTGTTTCTGAAGATCCACTGAGTTCCAATTACTGATTTATCCAAGGGTCTTGGTACCAGATGCAAAACTTGACTCCTTACAAATTGGTCGAGTTCATCTTGCATTACATTTACCCACTATGCATCCCGCAAAGCCTCAACAACATTTTTAGGTTCAATAAGAGATAAGAAAGCACCAAAAGCACAAAGATTCTTCAATGAAGATCTGGTTTTTATTCTAGAGGTTGGATCAGTAATGATGTTCTCAATAGGATGAGAACTTTGATATCTGTAAGGTCTCACAACCAAATGGTTTCCCCTTGATGTTCCTTCAGTGTTTTGTTGTTGTGGAACAGGTTTAGGGACAGGTTCCATTGAGGTTTGAGGATCAGTTCCTCTTTATTCTATTCCCCCTGTCATGTTTCCCGGGGTGGATGAACTTGTTTCATCACATGTTCCTTCCTTCAGTGCAGCTTTAGTCTGGGCTTTGGTTTCACTTATGTTTCTCACCAGCCCAATGGCTTCATCATCATCCTGTCTCTCAGAAAGGATGTTCGTTTCATTAAAAAAAACATGAACACTTTCTTCAACACACATAATTCTTTTGTTATAGACATTATAAGCTTTACTGTGTGAAGAATATCCCAAGAATACCCCCTCATCACTTCTGGGATCAAACATGCTTAGGGAGTCTTTACCATTGTTGTGCACAAAGCACTTGCATCCAAATGCCCTAAGATGGGATATATTTGGTTTTATCCCTTTAAGTAACTCATAGGGAGTCTTCTCTAAAAGAGGTCTAGTCATGCACCTATTTATGATATAGCATGCAGTAATTACAGCTTCTGCCCAGAAGCTATGGGGCATTTTACTAGAAAGAAGAATAGTCCTAGCCATATCTTCAAGTGTCCTATTCTTTCTTTCAACTGCTCCATTTTGCTGTGGAGTTCTAGGAGCAGAAAAATTATGATCTATGCCATGCTCATCACAAAATTCAGCAAATTTAGCATTTTCAAATTCAGTGCCATTATTAGACCTAATTGATGCAAGTTGATTACCTAGTTGTTTCTGAGTTTTTCTAACAAAAGAAGTGAACATGTCAAATGCTTCATATTTAGATGTTAAAAACAATGTCCATGTAAACCTAGAGTAATCATCAACAAGCACCATCACATATCTTTTGCCACATCTGCTTAATGTTCTCATTGGACCACAGAGATCCATATGAACCAGTTCCATTTTTCTGGTGGTACTTAACACTTTCTTGCAGTTAAAAGAGGATCTTACCTACTTTCCTATTGCACAAGCCTCATAAACTTTGTCTTTCTTGAACTTAATGTTAGGCAGTTCTATCACCAAGTCCTTGGAGACTAATTTGTTGAGTTGACTCAGACTTGCATGTCCAAGTCTCTTATGTAAAAGGAGGGGATCACTGTCCATCACACTTAAGTAAGTTAGTTCATTTTCTGAAAGTGTGGTCAAATCTACAATGTATATATTTTTCACTCTTTTTCCCTGTAAAACAATCTTTTCAGTGATAAGATTAATAACAAAACATTTAGTAGAGGTGAATGCGACCAATTTACCTCTATTCAATTGTGATACACTCATTAGACTGTACTTTAGGCCGTCTATCAAGTAGACATTCTCAATAGAATGAGAGTCATTCTTACATACCTTACCAACCCCAATTATCTCACCTTTCTTTGCATTTCCAAAGGAGACATTACCTCATTTGAGGTTCTCAAGTGAAAGGAACTGGTCCTTGCTTCCTATCATTTGCTTTGAGCAGCTACTATCCATGTACCATATTTGGTTGCTCCCCTTCACTTGAACCTGCAAAAGGAAATCAGGGGTTAGTCTTAGGAAACCAAGCTAGTTTGGGTCCCTTTCTATAGGAAAAAGTATGGATTAAATTCTTTTTAGCCCAACTTGGGAGCCAATTCTTCCGTTAAACAATTTTTTTATTCTTTTGGCTTGCCTTTTCTTTTGCACTACATTCACTTTTATAGTAACCAGAATTACCACAGTGATTACAAATCTTGTTCTCAGGAAGAGTGAGGTACTTGCTTTTGGGATCCCACTTAGGTAGCTGATTTTCAAAGCCAGGTCCTCTTTTATTGCTACTATGATGTTCCTATAGCCATGACAAAACATCAGAGGACCTGATCTATTTACTAGTTCTATCTAGTTCATGCTTGAGCTTGCCTAGATCCTCCTTCAAAACTCTTACATGCTCATATTTCTTATATAACTCATCTTTCAATTTACCTAAATCTTCTTCTAGAGTGAGTTGTGTGCAATCATCTGTCCTTTTACTTGTTCCTAGTTTCAGTTTTAGGTTTTCAGATTTTAGTTCTACAATATTTGTTTCTAATGCATGGACCTGGTTCTTTAGTGTAGTATTCTCACTAACAGTCTCACTAACTCTGAGTTCCAGGTTCTTACACATTGTTTTTAACATAACACATTCCTTAGACATTTGTTCCTTTTCATTGTTTATATCCTCAGATTCATCAATGAAGTCTAGAAGAAATTCATAAAGTTTTTCTTTAGACAAAAACATAATCTTGTCTTTGAGATGAATTATACTTACTTCAGATTCCTCATCGGATTCTCCAATTGCCATAAGTGCTTGTTCATCTCCATCTTCATCATATGAGTCCTCATTTGAGCTTTCTCCCCAAGCAGCAACCATAGCCTTTGTTGATCCTTTGTTCTTCTTGGGATGAACCTATTCCTTCTTCATTTTTCTTCGTTCAGATTTTTCCTTATTCCATTAAATTTCCCACTGAGGGTAGTTTTTGATATGATGATCAGTCTTACACACTTGTAGCAACCCTCATTGATCGGTTTTTCAAGAACCATTGGTTTGTTGTAATTCCACTTCATGAAGAACCATTTCCTCTCATTAGGTATTTCTTGAAGTCCTTAGTGATCATAGCCATCTCATATTCCTCTAGATCAGCACCTTCAGTGATTCTGAGTGCCAAACTCCTTTATTTCTTGGGCACATCCATATTCATGGTTTTCCTTCTAAGTTCATAAGCAGTGAGATTTCCGATCAGCTCATCCAACTTAAGAGTTGCAATGTTCTTTAATTCCTGAATTGCAGTGATTTTGCTTTCCTAAGAGACTGGCAGAACCCTTGTCAGAATCTTCTCAACTTTGTCTTCTTCAAGAAGAATCCTTCCAAGAGACTTAAGTTCATTTGTCAGTGTGGTGAACCTTGTATATATCTCTTGGATTGTTTCCCCTTCCTTCATGGTGAAATTCTCATATTGAGAATACAGTAGAATTCCTCTGGACCTCTTCACTTGAGGTGTTCCTTCATGATCCACATGCAAAGTGTCCCAAATTTCCTTAGCAGTAGTACAACTTTGAATTCTGATGTACTCGTCTGTACCAAGTCCACACACAAGCCATTTCTTGGCCTTAGCATTCTTCCCCCATTTTCTCAAGTCCTCAGCAGTGTAGTCAGCTCTTATTTTTGGCACATCTACTCCTTCAGAATTCTTCTTCATGGTAGCCAGAGGACCATCAGTGACAATGTCCCATAGCTCATAATCTTCTCCAATGATGTGGTCTCTCATTTTGTTCTTCCACCAGGAGTAGTACTGGCCATTGAAAAGTGGTGTCCTAGCAGTTGATTGTCCTTCCCAATTTCCAGGTGTTGCACTCATCTTGATCTTATCCTAAGGTGTTAGTCGCTTCAAGGATAACTTGTTTTGATACCAATTGATATTTTATACTTCAATACCACGCAAGAGGGGGGTGATTTGTGTGGTGTCCAATTTTTTGTGTGCATAGATTATAGAAGGACCTGGTTATTCGACGTGTTCCTAATACTGCTGTTGGGAATAATGAGTACAAAAATTAAAGAACATAAGGATTTTTACATGGAAAACACCTGTGTAAAGACCCGTAAATTTCCTTGACTAAAAACGATGCCCGGGTAGGTCCCCATATTGTTATATCAGTAGTAAATCTTAAAGCGGACCCTTTTGGAGTAAAAAGTACCCCAGGACTTAAAAGGTAAAATTTTCCGGAATTGCGTGGGTTTGCGGTCCACTATGCGATCGCAGATCATGTATGTGAACCCCATAGTGGTCGCATACCTAGACAGTTGCTTTCCATTTTGAGGACAATTATGCGGCCCATAATGTGATCGCATTTCACGAACGCGGGGCCGCATAGTTGTCGCATTCCTACACCTCTATTTTTGCGGGGGGAGTTATGCGACGCACTATGCGATCGCATAACAGGTATGCAGACCGCATAGTGATCGCATACCTGGGCAGTCTGCTTTCCTTTTTGGCCCATCTGAACACCATTTATGCGACAGGTATGTGGGCCGCATAACAGCAATGCGATCGCATTCCTGACCGCATACCTACTTTGGGGCTTCTAATTTCTAATTTTTAAACCCGACCCTCAGTTTAATAAAACACCCCTCCCTTCATTTTTAACGACTATCTGATCAAAACAGAGAGAAGTGAGAGTGGGTTCTAATGAGAGAAGTCCTCATCTTCCCCAAATTGGTCCTCCATCTCTACTTAGGCCTGGAATTAATCGAGTAGTCGTCATCTTCTTCACCATAAGAGGTAAGTCTTCACCCCATTTCCCCAAATTCTCATATTTTAGTTAGAATAGAACACACATAGGTTGGTTCTTGAAGAGGAAAGTTAAGACCTTGCATGCATGTGAATAATCTACTATAATCTAGCAAAGGGAAGTAGGCTAGGGCAACCTTTCACTAAAAAGGGGGCTAGTTAATCTAAAGGACCACATAGTATTTGATAAAATGCCCAAATGAGTTCAAGGTTCCTAACTCTAAGTTTGAATGTGTCACATTGTAAATTAGATTGAAGGAGTTAGAAGGTCCGGTGATTTGGGATAGAAATTAAAGGGAAATTCCAACTCGAGGCATGTATGGCTAACTCTAATCCTCATAAGATAAGCCTGTTGTGGTCATTTTCCGGGTATGACTCTCTTATTGACTTTCTATGGAAATTATGTGCTCTATGTGCTTAATTGAGGAATTCTTGTTTCCATGTTGCTATATGCTACCACCACGATGTCTTGCTAGTGGAATGTATACATGTCGACCATCATGTTCTTTCTTATTGTGTGTGCGCTCCTATTATATGATGCGTTTGAAAAATGTAAAAGGGTGGATTGTCATTGAATATGAGTAAAGATATGGTGCTGATATGAAATGTGAAACATGAGGTTGAACAGTTATGAAACACGAATCAATAGATTGGGAAATTGTGAAATATGAATTAATGGATCGGATGGTTATGGAATATGGATTAAAGGATGAATCGTCGTGAAAAATGAATTAAAGGACTCTAATGATATGAAAGATGAATCCAAGAGCAATATGTGTTGGGGTCAAAAAGGTTAAAAATGATGTAAGTGACCTAAAACATCCATAATTCTACCAGGAGAATGTCCTAGGGGTGAGAAGGCCTATCCGGTCTGGCTGGGATCGGACTACATGCCATACACATGGATGACTTGATATTATGATATGATTATAATTTAAGTATGATTATTCTCCTCACTATTTTTAGCTAAGATGGCCTAGCCGATCGGGCATAGATTGGACTCCGAGTGTTGTGCACGAGCCACGGTGTTGGCCTAGCCGATTCGGGTAGAGATCGGACTCCGTGAGAACAAGCCATGGTGGTTATATATGATGTGATTGAAATTCGGACGTCACGTAGGATGTCTTAGCTGACCGGGCAGAGATCGGACTCCGTGTGACAACGACACGGTGGATAAGTAATAATAATAACAAGACGAAACTTAAAAGTACATTAACCAAAAGATGGAAAAACAGGATGTGGGATGTGGTAATTCTTGTTATGATTTTCCATGTTTCAGTGTACTGTTGTATGATGCCTCTGTTCATGTTTAACTGATGTTGTTTATCCTATCTGGAGTAGGTTTGTTTATACATACTAGTACTATTCAATGGTACTAATGTCCCTTTTGCAGGGAGCGCTATATCATTTATATGGATGTAGGTGGTTCCATAGCAGGTAGCTCTGATCGCCGATAGTGGTGCCTTCCCTTCATCTCTTTAGCAGTCTTGGTGAGCCCCACTTCCTCTCGGGGCCGTGTGTACTACATGTTGTCTTATTTTGTATATTTCATTTCTTTTGAGGTATAGCCGGGGCCTTGTTATCGGCAGGTCTATGTATTCTTCTCCGTACTATTAGAGGATCCGTGGACATTATGTGGGTTTTATATATGTATTTTGGGTAGTTTTCGTACTCGTTCGTAATCTCGTTCCCGTATCGGGAGTGTTGTATTTTAGAATGTATGTTTTGGGAATATTAAATGTTGAAAATGTTAAAAGAAGAAAGGGATTTATGTTGTAAACGCGTGCTTTGATTCTATTTTGTTGTTTCACTTATAAAACGTACATTATGAACACGGGGGAATGCATTGGGTAGGAAATTCAATCCAGGTCCGCTTGACCAGGTTCATCCGGTTAGGCGCCGGTCTCGTCCCTCGGTTTTGGGGTGTGAAAAACTTAGTATCAGAGCCTAAGGTTTTAAAAGTGTCCTAGGTTATCTCGGAGCCGTGTCTAGTAGAGACCTTCTTATCAGTGTGTTGTCGACCACATCCATAATTAGGGTCCTACATGGACATTTAGGAAAATACCCTTTTATTGTTATTCAGTGTTGTGGGAGATGGTGAAAGGTGAGGTTGTCTATCTCTAACCCCGTGCGTTGTTTCAGCTTTCAGTAAATGGCACCCAAGAAGAGAGATCGACTCGGCCTAGAGGCCAATGTCACCCCGGGAGTGGTCGTAAATTCCCCATCTGGTGGTGCGGGTGCAAATGATCCCCCGACCATAAACCAGCCTGACTCCTCTGCTCCAGGCCAGACTATTCCTATTCCTGCTCCAGCGGAGGGTGCTGAAATCCCTCCCGCTGATATTCCTGACCCACCTCCAGCTCCAACTTCCTGTCCCGGTATTTCTGATGGGGACCTCAGGAGAGCTATCCAGATGTTGACCCAGTTAGTGGCCTCCCAGGCCAAAAGACCAGTTTCTACGGTTATCCCTTCTAGAGTTCACAGGCACCGACTAAGAGGCTGATCCTCAGGAGTTCATTGATGAGATGTACAAAACCCTCTGAGTTATGAGGGCTACTGAGACGGTGGGGGTTGAGTTGGCTTCTTATCGTCTGAAGGGAGCGGCATATTCGTGGTTCGAAATGTGGGAGAGTTCCCGTGGAGAGGGGAACCCTCCGGCGAGGTGGGATGAGTTTGTAGATGCCTTCATGGACCATTTCTTGCTCGCCGAGACTATGGCAGACCGTGCTACAGAGTTTAAGGTCCTCAAGCAGGTCAACAGGAGTGTGTGGGAGTATCATATGGAGTTTGTGCGCTTGTCCAAATATGTTGTTCATATGGTGTCTACTATGGAGGCTAGAGTTCGTTGGTTCGTGCAGGGCCTTGGTCCCTTGGTTATTAATGAAGCTGCTACAGCTTCTCTGCATTCAGATATAAACTATGGGAAGATTGTGGGATTTGCCCAGGCTACGGAGGCTCGGAAATTGAAGATAAGAATGAAGAGAGAGAGAGAGTAGTAGTAGTAGAGCCCGGTCGGCGAGCAACCATGGGGGTTCTTTTGGAGGAGGGAGACAAGTTCCTGGGAGAGGGTCATCAGGACCATCCCAGTCTCATGGTCAATCATCAGCTAGAGCCCCGCCACCAGGGCGTCACCATCATCATCAGTAGGGAGGTATTTTTGGGGCCAGTTCTGGCGACAGGGGGTTCCATCATCTAGGCCGTTCAGGTGGGAGGTTCCAGCAGCAGCAGAGGGGACCATGCCCCAACTGCGAGAGGTTTCATACTGGGCCCTGTTATCTGGATCGGCCAGTATGCTATGGTTGTGGGGTGAGGAGTCATATTCATAGAGACTGCCCTTCATTCAGCCAGGGTGCAGGATGGGGTGCCGTCCAGACATCTAGTTCTTCAACTGCTACATCTTCAGCACGCCCACTAGCCCGAGGCCCTTCAGCACCAGCAGGGCGTGGTGCAGCCAGGGGTGGTGCCCGAGGTCAGGGAGGACCCAGTCGGTTCTATGCTTTGAGTGGTCGTCAGAGTGCGGAGGCTTCTCTAGATGTCGTCACAGGTATTCTAACTGTTCAGTCCCATGATGTTTATGCTCTTATTGATCACGGGTCTTCCTTATCATATGTCACCCTTTTTATTGCTTCGAGTTTTGGGATAGAACCTGAAAAACTCCGTGAGCTGTTCTCTGGTTGGTGAATCTATTACAGCCGCATGAGTCTATAGGAACTGTGTTGTCACGGTGTGTGGTCGAGATACCACATTCGATCTTGTTGAGTTTGGAATGGTAGATTTTGATGTGATTATAGGGATGGGTTGGCACTATTCGTGCTTTGCTAAACTCGATTGCCGAACTAGAATTATGAGGCTCGAGTTTCCTAATGAACCAGTTATCAAGTGGAGGGGAATAATATTGTGCCAAGAGGTAGGTTTATTTCCTACCTTATGGCCTCAAAGATGATCAGAAAAGGGTGCTTCTACCATTTGGTCCAGTTTGCAGAGACCACTTCTGAGGTGCATGCTCCCGAGTCCGTGCTTATCGTGAATGAATTTCTTGAGGTTTTTCCGGATGAGCTTCCTGGGATTCCACCAGATAGAGAGATTGATTTCGGGATTGATGTATTTCCAGATACGCAGCCAATATCTATTCCACCCTAGAGGATGGCACCGGCAGAATTGAGGAAGTTAAAGGAGCAATTGAGGGACCTTCTAGAAAAGGGTTTCATTAGTTCTAGTGTGTCGCCTTGGGGCGCACCGGTTCTTTTTGTCAAAAAGAAAGATGGATCGCTTCGGTTGTGTATTGGTTATCAACAGCTTAACAAGGTCACCATTAAAAACAAGTACCCATTGCCTCGGATAGATGATTTGTTAGACCAATTTCAAGGTGCTAGGTTCTTCTCAAAGATTGATTTACGGTCCGGGTATCATCAGTTAAAGATCAGGGAGCAGGATATTCCTAAGACCGCCTTCAGGACTCGTTATGGGCACTTCAAATTCTTGGTAATGTCTTTTGGGCTAACCACCGCCCCAGAAGCTTTTATGGATCTTATGAATCGGGTTTTCAAACCGTTTATTGACTCTTTCATGATAGTCTTCATCGACGATATCCTTATTTATTCGCGAAGTTAGGAAGATCATCCTAATCACCTCAGGGCAATTTTGCAGACCCTTCATCAGCACCAGTTATATGCAAAGTGCTCAAAACGTGAATTTTGGCTAGAGTCAATCACCTTTTTGGGTCATGTTGTTTCCAGGGAAGGGATTCGGGTTGATCCCCAAAAGATCGCAGCAGTGAAGGATTGGCCTCGACCAAGGACTCCGACAGAAATACGCAGTTTCTTGGGTCTAGCTGGGTATTATCGGAGGTTCGGGGAAGGATTTTCTGCTCTTGCCTCCCCATTGACTAAGTTGACGCAGAAAGCAGTTAAGTTCCAGTGGTCTGATGCTTGTGGAAGGAGTTTCCAGGAATTGAAATCAAGATTGACTTCGGCACCGGTATTGACCTTTCCAGAAGGTACAGAGGGGTTTGTGGTGTACTGTGATGCTTCGAAGGTTGGTTTGGGATGTGTGTTGATGAAATGTGGTAAGGTAGTAGCGTATGCTTCAAGACATCTCAAGAATCAGGAAAAGAATTATCCGACGCATGATTTGGAGCTCGCAGCAGTTGTGTTTGCATTAAGAATCTGGCGGCATTATCTTTATGGGGTCCATGTGGACGTGTTCACAGATCACAAGAGTCTTCAGTATTTGTTCAAATAGAAGGAATTTAACTTAAGGCAGCGGAGATGGTAGGAATTTCTCAAAGATTATGATATGAATATTTTGTACCATCCAGGAAAGGCGAATGTGGTGGTCGACGCTCTTAGTCGGAAATCCATGGGTAGCTTGGCTCATTTGGAAGCAAGTTAGAGGCATTTGGATCGGGAGGGTTATCAGTTGGCCAGTTTGGGGGTCTATCTTTTGGCCTCAGATGAAGGGAATATTGTGGTGCGTAATGGAGCGGAGTCTTCAGTTGTAGCGGAAGTCAAGGAAAAGCAAATCAGGGATCCAGCATTGGCACAGTTGAGAGAGCCGATTCTGAATCACAAGACTACATCATTTTCACTCGGAAATGATGACGGTGTTTTGCGGTGCCAAGGGAGGCTATGTGTTCCGGACGTGGATGATCTTTGAGAGAGAGTAATGGCGGAAGCTCACAATTCTAGGTATTCCGTACACTCAGGTTCTACGAAAATGTATCACGATATCAAGAAGATTTATTGGTGGAATGGTATGAAGAGGGGTGTGGTGGACTTTGTGGCTAGGTGTCCGAATTGTCAGCAAGTGAAGGCTGAGCATCAGAGGCCCGGTTGGTTGGTGCAGCTTATGGAAATAGCAACATGGAAATGGGAGATGATCAATATGGACTTTGTGGTGTGGTTACCACGCACTCCGCATAAGTTCGACTCAATTTGGGTGATAGTGGATCGGCTCACGAAGTCAGCGCATTTCTTGCCAGTAAGGTCCACTGATACTGTAGAACAGTATGCTCAGTTGTATATCAAAGAAATAGTCAGACTCCATGGCACTCCAGTATCTATTATTTCGGATCGAGGGGCCCAGTTCACAGGTAACCTTTGGAGGAAATTCCAGCAAGGTTTGGGTACGCAGGTAAATCTCAGCACAACATTCCACCCACAGACTGATGGGCAAGAAGAGCGGACTATTCAGCCGCTTGAAGACATGTTACGAGCTTGTGCACTTGATTTTAAGGGTAGCTGGGATGATCACTTGCCGCTTATAGAGTTTTCTTACAACAACAGTTTCCATGCTAGTATTCAGATGGACCCATTTGAGGCATCGTACGGAAGAAGGTGTAGATCCAATTGGATGGTTCGAGGCTGGAGAGGCAGAACTGTTAGGACCGGATCTTGTGCATCAAGCTATGGAGAAGGTTAGAGTTATTTCGGAGAGGCTGAAAACTGCTCAGAGTCATCAGAAATCTTATTCGGATGTTCGTCGTAGGGATTTGGAATTTCAAGTAGATTTTTGGGTATTCTTGAAGGTATCTCCCATGAAGGGATTCATGCGATTTGGAAAGAAGCAGAAGTTGAGCCCAAGGTATGTCAGACCGTATAGGATCGCCCAGAGGATAGGACAAGTGGCGTATAGGCTGGAGTTGCCCCTTGAGATGTCATTAGTGCACCCGGTGTTTCATGTGTTCATGTTGAAGAAGGTAGTTGGAGATCCATCTTCCATCGTACCGGTTGAGACTATTGAAGTTAATGAAGAGTTTTCATATGAAGAATTTCCCGTCGCTATTCTTGATAGGCAAGTTTGTAGGTTGAGAAACAAGGAGATTGCTTCAGTTAAAGTATTATGGCGGAGTCAACAAGTCGAGGAAGCCACGTGGGAAGCGGAAAGTGAAATGAAAGAAAAATACCCTCATTTGTTTGAATAAGTCAAGTAGTGGTTTTGAAGATTGTTGTCTTTAGGCAAATGCATTTTGTGTCATATTTTGTGCAAGAACACCCCACTTCCCTATCTTCCTTCTTCATGTGACTTTTTCAAGCTTGTTCCATATTTGTGGGTATTGTGTTAGTTGAATTATGTGCAACCCATTGAAATAATTGAGTTATGTGAAATTCGTTGTGTTATCTGCACTTTGTACAACTTGTGAAGTAGCTGAAATTATGTGGAACTTGTTGAAAGATGTTTCGGGGGCCCTCTGACAGGTGGATAGGCCTATTTACAGAGGAAAATCTGGCAAAATTTTCAGAAAATATCAGAGTTAGTGCAAAATTGGGAGGAGGGCTGGTGTCTTTGTGTTTTCTTACCCAAAGTGACTCCCCGAGTCCTCATTTACGAATGATATTAAGTGGGGGAGGATGTAAAGACCCGTAAATTTTCTTGAATAAAAACGATGCCCGGGTAGGTCCCCATATTGTTATATCAGTAGTAAATCTTAAAACGGACCCTTTTGGAGTAAAAAGTACCCCAGGACTTAAAAGGTAAAATTTTCCAGAATTACGCGGGTCTGCGGTCCACTATGCGATCGCAGATCATGTATGCAGACCGCATAGTGGTTGCATTCCTGGACAGTTGTTGTCCATTTCGAGGACAGCTATGCGGCCCATAATGCGATAGCATTTCACGAATGCGGGCCGCATAGTTATTGCATTCTTGCACCTCTATTTTTGCGGAGGGATTTATGCGATGCACTATGCGATCGCATAACAGGTATGCGGACCGCATACTGGTCGCATACCTGGGCAGTCTTCTTTCCTTTTTGGCCTATCTGAAGGCCATTTATGCGACATGTATGCGGAGCGCATAACAAGAATGCGATCGCATTCCTGATCGCATACCTGCTTTGAGGCTTCTAATTTCTAATTTTAAAACCCGACCCACAGTTTAATAAAACACCTCTCCCCTTCATTTTTAACGACTATATGATCAAAATAGAGACAAGTGAGAGTGGGTTCTAGTGAGAAAAGTCCTCATCTTCCCCAAATTAGTCCTCCATCTCTACTCAGGCTTGGAATTAATTAAGTGGTCGTCATCTTCTTCACCATAAGAGGTAAGTCTTCACCCCATTTCCACAAATTCTCAGATTTTAGTTAGAATAGAACACACATAGGTTTGTTCTTGAAGAGGAAAGTTAAGACCTTGCATGCATGTGAATAATCTACTATAATCTAGCAAAGGGAAGTAGGCTAGGGAAACCTTTCACTAAAAAGGGGGCTAGTTAATCTAAAGGACCACATAGTATTTGATAAAATGCAAAAAATGAGTTCAAGGTTCCTAACTCTAAGTTTGAATGTGTCACATTGTAAATGAGATTGAAGGTGTTAGAAGGTCCGATGATTTGGGATAGAAATTAAAGGGAAATTCCAACTCGAGGTATGTATGGCTAACTCTAATCCTCATAGGATAAGCCCGTTGTGGTCATTTTCCGGGTATGACTCTCATTTTGACTTTCTATGGAAATTATGTGCTCTATGTGCTTAATTGAGGAATTCTTGTTTCCATGTTGCTATATGCTACCACCATGATGTCTTGCTAGTGGTCTGTATACATGTTGACCATCATGTTCTTTCTTATTGTGTGTGTGCTCCTATTATATGATGGGTGTGAAAAATGTAAAAGGGTGGATTGTCATGGAATATGAGTAAAGATATGGTGCTGATATGAAATGTGAACCATGAGGTTGAACTGTTATGAAACACGAATCAATGGATTGGGAAATTGTGAAATATGAATTAATGGATCAGATGGTTATGGAATATGGATTAAAGGATGAATCGTCGTGAAAAATGAATTAAAGGACTCTAATGATATGAAAGATGAATCCAAGAGCAATATGTGTTGGGGCCAAAAAGGTTAAAAATGATGTAAGTGACCTAAAACATCCATAATTGTACCAGGAGAATGTCCTAGGGGTGAGAAGGCCTTTCCGGTCTGGCTGGGATCGGACTCCATGCCGTACACATGGATGACTTGATATTATGATATGATTATAATTTGAGTATGATTATTGTCCTCATTATTTTTAGTTGAAATTGCCTAGCCGATCGGGCAAAGATCAGACTCCGTGTGTTGTGCACGAGCCACGGTGTTAGCCTAGCCAATTCGGGCAGAGATCGGACTCCGTGAGAACAAGCCACGGTTGTTATATGTGATGTGATTGAAAGATGGCTTAGCCGATCGGGCAGAGATCGGACTCCATGTGAAAACGACGCGGTGGATTAGTAATAATAATAACAGGACGAAACTTAAAAGTACATTAACCAAAAGATGGAAAAACGGGATGTGGGATGTGGTAATTCTTGTTATGATTTTCCATGTTTCAGTGTAATGTTATATGATGCCTCTAATCATGTTTAATTGATGTTGTTTATCCTATCTGGAGTAGGTTTTTTTATACATACTCATACTATTCAATGGTACTAACGTCCTTTTTGCTGGGGGCGCTACATCTTTTATATGGATGTAGGTGGTTCCATAGCAGGTAGCTCTTATCGCCGATAGTGGTGCCTTCCATTCATCTCTTCAGCAGTCTTGGTGAGCCCCACTTGCTCTTGGGGCTGTGTGTAGTACATGTTGTCTTATTTTGTATATGTCATTTCTTTTGAGGTATAGCTGGGGCCTTATTGTCGGAAGGTCTATGTATTCTTCTCCATACTCTTAGAGGCTCCGTGGACATTATGTGGGTTGTATATATGTATTTTGGGTAGTTGTCGTACTCGTTCTTACTCACGATCCCGTATCGGGAGTGTTGTATTTTAAAATGTATGTTTTGGGAAGATTAAATGTTGAAAATGTTAAAAGAAGAAAGGGATTTATTTTGTAAACGCATGCTTTGATTCTATTTTGTTGTTTCACTTATAAAATATACATTATGAACACGGGATGCGTTGGATAGGAGGTCCGCTTGACCGGATTCATCTGGTTAGGCGCCGGTCTCGTCCCTCGATTTTGGGGCGTGACAACATTTCTCAAAAAGTGAAAAAACCACGCTCTACTTCCCAATAGAATTTTTTCAAACTCTTCACTAAATCACTGAGCCAAAAACTGCATTTAAAAAAACTCTTTTTTAAACCTAGGACTAACTCTAATCCCTTGTAGCAAACAGCCTCTAACTGTTGCGACAACTTCAAGTTAACTCTAACTTGAATACAATGAGTACCTATTACAAATGCTTTTAGTTAAAGCTGAAAGGTACAATACGAAAACACCTACTACAATTGAATTAGAATAAAAGATAGACTCATGGAACTGGTTCTTCTGTCTGGTTCAACTAGCTTCGGGTTTGCACACTTAAATCTCACACAAATTGCTTGCAAAATGCCTTGCTGTTTTTCTCTCAATTCACGTTTAACTTCTGCTTTTGTGCATACCTGTAAAATGAGAACATCCTACAATATATAGATTTAGTATTAGAGAAATGACTAGAGTTCTAATGCTACTCTTCCTTGGTGGAAGAGTTTTAGTTAATCTCAACTCCTAAATCCTTTCTTATCTTGGATAATGTTCTCTTTAAGTAAGGAGTCCTTATACTTATTATTTATGCAACCTTTTCGATCAGGAGATATTTATTCTGCCAGATTATGTTTATCTCTTTCACATGCATCTCACATGCTTGAATATGCCATTGTCTATGTATACTAGTGATTGACCTGGTTCATACCTAAGTTCCTTTGTTTATCTTCAAAACTATCCTTTACATGGGCCAACAACGCTGAAAGTAATACCATAGTTGAGCCTCTCGGTAAATCGACGGACTCTCTCTGTGACTATAGAAAACAAGGCAGGTGCATGTCTATACAAATCACTGAATCAAACCGCATACTCTGACGCTATCATAGCACCATAGCACAGCTGCTCAAACTCCGCGCTACACGCATCTGTAAGGGTCTAGGGAAAAAAATCTCTCAAGAAGAACTCTGAAAACCAAGTCCATGTATGTGAAGATGCATCAAGTGGGCTACCCTCCTCGTACACTCTCCACGACTGATATGATGCTCCCGAATGATGGAATGTAGTGAAGGCAACCCCCCTAATCTCCTCTATACCCATGATGCGGAGAATGAGGTGGAACTCCTCTAGAAATCCATGTGCATCCTCTGAAGCTAAACCACTGAAAGTGAAAGAGTGATAATTCTTGAACCTCTCAAGTCTAAGATGCTCCTCCTCCGATGTTGCTTCCCTAACTGGGGGCTGAACTGGAACAATGATTTGTATTCGTATAACCTATGGGACGTGATCAATAGGGTCCCGCTACTCTGGGGTATGGGTCGCGGGAATCTAAACTCCTTCACCAACCTGGGATGTGGCTGGTGCAAGTGGAATCAACCCCGCCTGAGCTAGAGTACCAAACTTTCTCAAGAATTGTGCGTGGGTCTCCTGGAGTGTAGGTGTGGCAACAGGCGCCTTGGTGCCTTCCCCCCCAACCGGTGCTACTGGTGCCTCCAGAAGTGGAGCAGGTATCTTGAAGTCTCCAAGAACAACAACTCAAATCAACTTTAGCGACTGACACGTGAAGACATACCTAGATCTGCACAAAATATGTGATGAAGCTTAGTATGAGTACACCACAACAGTACGCAGTATGTATCAAGCCTAACCTCAAGTAGAGTAGTGACAAGGCCAGGTCAAGACAACTACTAGGATATAAATAAACAGTATGAAAGCATAATAAGGATAAATAGTGGATGGCGGAGAAATGACTTATATGAAACAAGTCAATAGCATGAACTAACACCGAAATTGTAAGCATGGAAATAACACAAATAAATCGATTAAAGGGAACCACAATGATCATATACGGACAATGACTAATAGAACAAATAAGAACAAACAACAAAAAATGTTCCCACCAAAACTCTTTACAACATGATATAAAGAACAAGAATCACAACGAGGTACCTCCTCGTGTACAATTAGAATCAAAACCGAGGTACTGCCTCGTATTCACAATTCACAATCTCAATCACAATCTTTCCTTAAACCGCCGCATGAGCCTTACTTTTAAATAGGTTTTAAAACATGTTTTCCGAAATAGCTACGCATACTTTAGCCCACCTGATGCCGTGTGGCTTCACGTAATTTCCTTACAAGAAAAATGCACATAAGTCCCTCCATATGGTGTCGCATGCACATTAACCCCTAGCCTTATCCACCGCATGCGCGTCAATATCAAATCACAATAACAAATTGCAGCACAAGTTCCCATATATCACAACTTTCCAACAATCAAAAATATCAATGTTTCTATAATAATAGCCCATGTATCCACCACAACATGTATAGGAATATCAACAATAAAGATATCTCAAAAATTGAAAAGTTTGACTTAAAGTGATACTGCTTGCACAACTTCAACAACAATAAGTCAATAATGCCACAAACTAAATATGAATAACTCACAAATGAAGAGATAACATGACTTCAAATAAAGATAATAGCAACGAAATAGATAACTTGTAATAATGACTTCAAATAATGATAATCAACAATGAAAGAGATAACACGTACAATGAGTTCAAGTAATGATAATCAACAATGAAAGAGATAACATGTAACAATAAGAGGGGCAACAAGTTCAACTAAAGCATGAGAGAAATTTATCAAGTAGGATGTAGAACAAGTGTTAAACAAGCCATTTAAGGCATGTAAGGATAGACTAACACAAGTAAATATATATTGACTATGATAATTTAGAACATGATATGACATTTCAATTAAAGCATGAAAATAGTTAAGTAGCCTAAACGGACCAAATACCATGTACAACCCGTGTACCAACTCATCACCTTGCGTACATGGATTTCACATAGCACAAATAAATCAATTAATACCAATCTTAAGGGGTAGTTCCCCCGCACAAAGTTAGGCAAGATACTTACCTCAACTAGGCCAATTCAACTCCTGGAAATAGCTTTTCTCCTAAAATTCGCCTATACACGGCTTGAATCTGGCCAAAATCTACTTATTATCATCAAATAATTCAAGAGAAATCAATTACAATCCACAAAGCTAAGATCATTACACCTTTCCGAAAAAATCAACAAAAGTCAACCCGAGGCTCGTCGGGTTAAAACCCGAGTTCAATGGTAGATTCCGACTACCCATGACCCCGCGAGTTCATATATGTGATTAGTTTCAAAATCCGAGTCCAAATCTTCTCTCAATACTCAAATTCTTATTTTTCAAAAACATAACAAAGCTTCACAAATTTGCACTTAACATGATTTTGATGTTAAAATCTAAGGTGTATTGATGGAACATGATTAGAAATAGATTAGAATCATTTATCCAAAGTTTGTACATGGAAATCCCCTCTCTAAGTCACCTCCTACCGAGTCTAGGGTTATAAAAATGAGAGAATGTGTTGAAAATCCCGTCTCCTAGCCCTTTGTACCAGCTGCAGTTAGCGCATTTGCGAACCCTCGCAGTTGCGAACCAGGGCTCGCATTTGCGAACCCTAACAACCTCATGCATCATAGCAATTGCGAAGCTGGATATAATTGCAAAAGATCATTATTCTTAATTGCGAACCTAGCTAAACTCCTACTGACTTCGTAAATGTGAAGGTGTAGTCGCAATTGTGACATATGAGCCCCCACCGTCACCTTCGTTATTGCGAGTCAGGTGCTCACATTTGCGATAACTTAGCACTAACAACACTAGCAACACATTTTCAGTTCAAAACCTTTCTAATACTTGTCTGAACTAATCCGAGCCCTCGGGGCTCCAAACCAAACACCCACACAAGTCTAAAAACATCTTATGAACTCACTCGCGATCAAATCACAAAAATAACATCTGAAATTCCGATTCGAACACTAAAACGCATAAATTTCAAGTAAAGTTCAAGAATCTCTAGAACTACAACTAAATGTCTGAATCTTATCAAATCAACTCCAAATGATACCAAATTTTGCAGATAAGTTCTAAGTCGCATAACGGACCTATTCCAAGTCCCAAAATCAAATTCTGAGCTTGATAGCTAAAATTCAACCTACGGTCAAACTTTTCAATTTCAAATTGCCAAATTTCAGCAAAATAACAAAAATCAATCTACGGACATCCGAAATTAATTTCGGGCATATGCACAAGTCCGAAAGTACGATAACTAAGCTATCGGAGCCATCAAATCACTGTTGCGGGGTCGTTTTCACAAAATTCAAAGCTTGGTCAACATTTCTTCTTTAAGCTTCTAAATCAAAAATCAAAGGCTCCAAATCAACTCGAAAGCTTCCTCGAACGAAACTAGCACGCCCCGCAAGTTATAAAATCTTAAACACACATGTGTGAAGTATAAAAAGGGGTAATAGGGCACAGTTACACAAAATGACCGATCGGGTTGTTACACAAATCATACATAACAACATTAACATCGCGAATCACATCTCAAATAAAACTTTATGAACTTTTGAACTTTCAACTTCCAAAACTTGTGCTGAACCATATCAAATCAACTCGGAAAGACCTGAAATTTTGCACACAAGTTAAAAATGACATAACAAACCTATTCCAACTTCTGAAACAACAATCCAAACCCGATAACATCAAATTAAACTCATGGTCAATCTTATAACCTTTCCCAGCCTTTAAATTACCAACTTTTGTCGTGCTGAAACCTTCTGGAAACATCCAAATGCAAATTCAGACATACACCCAAGTCCAAAATCACTATCTGGACCTAACTGAACCTCCAAAACTATGGTCCGAGATCAATCACACAAAAGTCAAACCTGGTCAACTCTTCCACTTAAAGCATCCTAGTTGAGAATCATTCTTCCAAATCAATCCCAAATCAAAGTCGACGAGTCACACAAGTCATAATACATCATATGAAGATACTCAAGACTTCAAACTGCTGAACGAAATGAAAATTCTCAAAACGACCGGTTGGATCGTTACATTCTCCTCTACTTAAACATATGTTCGTCCTTGAACGTGCCAAGAGTCCTTATAAAACTATCAAATCACTATGTAAACTTCCCATGAACATACTCGGGGTGATACCATGTCACACCAATCCATGCAAGTCCATCAACTCATTAGTCCATCAACCTTGGAACCTAATTTCCAACATCCCGAATTCATTATAAGACCCAATTCTCATATCCATACACCATATAAGTCTGAAAAAACCTGTATCAAAGTCATAACTATAACCTAAGATGAAATCATATGGTATACCACATAACTCAGATACTCATGGAAATAACTTCCAATCACCATAGCTGCTCAATAACAAATTTGGTACTAGTAACAAACCTCATATCAAATAAAACCTTGTCCAAAACTGTTATACCCCATAGTATTACATTATGACGATGTTATGCTCCGCAGTATTATATTACGATGATGGTATACCCTGTAGTATTGGACGTTGAATTTTTCGTAAGATAATTGACATCAGTTCAAGGACAAGATATTTGGAGATTCTAAGTATTATTTTATTTCAAAAAAGTTCGTGAAGGTGAGAGGGTAAAGCAAATCGAAAAAATGAGTTTCGTCAAAGTTTGTCGTTTTGAGATAAAATATGGTCCGAGCTATAATACCCGGTACTTATGGACTAGTACCATACAAGGTACCACATGACCATAGTAATGAGGTGTATAAGGTATGTTAAAAGTGAGTAGTATTTTAAGTAATTTGAGATAATTCTTAATTATGTGGATAATTGGGTATTTAATAATTTTTGGTGGGAGATAAGCTAATTAATTATGATCTTTGGATAAGATTATTAAGATTTCTAACGTGGCAGCAATTGAGGTCTTCATCCAAGAAAAAATTGTGACTCTTATTCCATGTAATTAGGTGGCATGACAAGGGCCTTTGGGCAATACTAAGCCATCAAGTGGAGCCCACAAAACCAACAAACTTAAGAGACTCCTTATCTCATTAAGGTGATACAAAAGTTACAGATATTTGTTAGATGATGTTATGTACACTTTAACTCATTTTTGAGTTGAAAGATGAAATCTTAAGATTATGATTCTTATCTCATAATCTTACGAAGGCATCTCTAAATTCAAAGTAAGAAGGCCTATGGCTTTGTGAAATTTCAAATATAAATATACGGATGAAGCTTCATGGAAAGTCTTATAAGATTATGATCAAATTCACAAAGTAAGATATATTGGCAACGTGATTTTGCTTCGACAAATTCATACGAGATTATATTACGCAATAGAAATGAGATTTTGCAATACTAAGAGAGTATGGTTTAATCTTTCTCAAGAATATCATATGGATTTCCCTACTTCGATCTGCCGTTACGTTTTATCGCACTTGACGTGTGTTAGAGAGATTTTCAAGAGAATCATTTCAGGTATGTTAAGGCTATCCCTTCTTTATTTTGCAATGGTCCAAATTATACTAAAGAAACGAGTAAATACACAGTTTCTATAAATTACTCTATTCATAGCAATAGTAAGGGTGTCTATATTCTTGATTCCCCACGAGAATTATTATTATCTTCTGTTCATGGGTCTCGAAAGTACGTATGTCGGTAAAGTTTATTTCATGATATTAATCAGAGGCCTAATGGCCTTATGACGTGCCGAGAGATTTTATTGACGTATTTCATATGCATTTCATGCATTTACATATGCACATTGACCCATGACCACGCGTATATATGTAAATATATGTATATGGGATATGGGAAAAGGTTACGGCGTTATATACGCACCACCACCTGATCAGTTGGTATATGATGATGATGTTGCCCACGGTGGCTGAAATATGGTTCAAACGGCGTTATATACGCGTATATATGTATGTATATTCAAACGGCATTATGTACGCGTATATATGTATGTATATATATGTATATGAGATATGGGAAAGGTTATGGCATTATATACGCACCACCACCTGATCAGCTGGTATACGATGATGATTTTGCCCAAAGTGGCCGATATGATATGATGGGATGCCCTCAGAGGCTGATGATGTTATGGAACATGTACCTATGCACGACATGAAATTCATACGCATATGCGTGACGCTAAAAGTAATTTATGATTTACAAAAGTATTCAGACTTACAGGTTGAGTCATGTACTCTATATGTCATCCATGTCTCTTATATATTTTTTTATGTGCTTTACATACTCGGTACATTATTTGTACTGACGCCCCTTTTGCTTGGGGACACTGTGTTTCATGCCCGCAGGTCCCGATAGACAGGTCGAGAGCCCTCCAAGTAGGTTATCAGCTCAGCGGAAGATGTTGGTTTACTCTATTTGCTTCGGAGTTGCTTGTTTGGTTAGTATGATTTAGACGTGTATTGTTTGGTATATCGGGACTCTGTCCCGACCTTTACGACATTTATGTACTCTTAAAGGCTTGTAGACATATGTCGTGTACGTGAAAAATTGTACGGCCTTGTTTGCCTATGTTTTGAGTTTATAAATGATTATGATGGCCTATTAGGCTCGTATATCACGTGTATATGATGATGTAATAATAAAGATACGTTATGTTGGTACTCGGTCGAGTAAGGTAACGGGTGCCCGTCGCGGCCCATCGGTTTGGGTCGTGACAAAAGTGCTATCAGAGCAGCTTTGTCCTAGGGAGTCTACAAGTCGTGTCTAGTAGAGTCTTGTTTATGGGTGTGTCGTGAACCACACTTATAAGCAGGAGGCTAAAGGGCATTTAAGACTGTCACTTTTTCTTCTTACTCTAGATCGTGTGGTAGATCTCACTTATGAGAATTCAAGTCCCGAACTTCTATTTTTATTCGTAACAAGACAATGCCTACGTTCAAAAAGATGATCGATAAGAGATAGAGCTGTGGAAGTGTTGAATTAGAGGAACTCGACTTTGTTTCATGCTTATGAAAGTAAATGTGAGATCTTCAGTAGATCATCGTATACTGGAAGGTGTAAGCCTCTTGATAAGAAGCCTTAAGGCAAGAATGCCTATCCACCTTTATGATGAAAGAAAATGAGAGATTAAAAAGATAAATACAAGTTTCAACAAGCAAAAGAAGCAAGATAAAGAAGCGTATGAGGCGCCCAGTCAACAAAGGTTAACATTGTTTATAATTCAGGCAGATGAACGTAAGCTTTTTGAGTTATATTCAATAGTAACAGAGGTATATACAATTGGTCGCACCCATTCCAGATATGCCCTATGGGGGTTATCAGAAGTAGTATAAGAAGATATGATAGGTGAATTGTTTGTGTCAGTTGACATTTCCGAAGGGTATTACAAATGTCCCAATAGATCTTCTTGTGAGACACCCAGATGGTGCACTCTAGAATATTACGATTAGATGTGAATACTAGCACTCAGAAGATAGGCACTAAAAGCCTGGATGGGATAAATATTACCTTGAGTGTGGCTCTCATCCCTAGTAGAGCGAGGATGTTGAGCAACCCAGAGAGCCGATGAATGAAGCAAAGAGAGCTAAAAGCGAAAGAATGTCGTGTTGAAGTTTTCATAAGAAAAGGGATATGCAGAAATATTAGCAGAGTGATGAGAAGATAGATAAGGAAGAATTATGAATAAGGTATGATACATGGATAATGACGGTAGAAAAAAAAGAAAAAAAAAGAAAAAAAAAGAAGAAGAAATGACAGTATTACACAGTCTAGTCAAATGAATGAAGAGACGAGAGGTGACAGGCCTTAAGACAACGAAAGAGTATAGTCCATAAGGTTATATCCTCATTTTCGAGAAATAAGTTCGTAACTCCAACGCGATTACCAGAGGGGATAGTTAATCCCTAGAGTAACAAAAATCAGTATGGACTGGCAAATAAGATAAACTAAAAATGAATTAGGGACTGAGTGATTTGGTAGTAGTCAGCATCATGAGAACTTCAGATCACATTCCGGCAATAATAGGACGGACCACAGAAGAAGATTCACTATGAATTCAGAGAATAGTCATTCAGGGAGACGCTTCCCTAGAGCAAGCAATGCGAGCAAAGTTAAGCTTAAGAGACTGTATGTGCCAGTTACGCTAAGTGTCACCCTCACGAGTAAGGGAATTTGTTATCCTTGGTACAGAAGAATTGCCGCAAGGCAAGTAAGGATCATTGATGTTGAAAAACGACGCCAAATATGAAGAGGTAAAATATATATATAGGTAGATCCTCGTGGCTTCAGTTTTTAGTACATCCCTAAAGGGGGGAATATGGAGTAGTGTGGCATTAAGCCAGAATTAAGTGGTTCTAGTGACTATGGAATGGTAAAGGAAGAATGTGATAAATGAAAGGGGAATGAGATGGCACTTATCAAAATATTACAGATACGCTACAATTCAAGAATATTGTGCAAGCATGACGTCAAGGAGAGGAAGTAAAGGTTCTTGCCCGAGCTGTTATTAATAAATAAGGAGCAAGTGCGAGACGTAAGATAAGACAAAGGAAATAACCCAATAAAGATTACAAAGAATATTGATATAAGAATGGACTAGCGAGTAGTTAGTAATTGGTCAGGACGATCCCAGTTATAGCTAAGCAGGAGGTTACAGACGAGTCACCAGATCGTGTAAGATAAACATAGTAGAACCCAACATGGAGAGTTCAACCTCGAAGAATATCATTACAATACTTGAGATATATTCAAACAAGAGTCTGGGTAGTTAAAGATACGTATGAATGTTACAGGGATAAAAGAAAGTGCCATTGGGAAGGAAGTCAAAATATCAAATCAGAAGCAACCATACAAGCACAAGGGCATTGAAGTAAGGAACTATGGATGATTATAGGCAAGTAAGGACATCAAAAAGGTCCGTAATAAGCTCACAACTTTACAAGAGTCAAGGGTTCTCCCTAAGTACTACAACGAAAGACTAGCTGAGGAGATAATAAAGAAGGATTCAACCTAAGCACAACGACCTAAAGAGGAAATGGTCGTATAACAACAATCTCGCAACAACATTGTAAGCATTCCAAAGGAAAGTGGCACCTACCGTGGCTAATGAATGGGAAGTAAGAATTAAAAGTAATATTCGAGATCATATGAGCTATATGAAAACTCTGGAAAATGTGGGCACTAAGATAAGCTAAGTATGGACGCAACAAGGGGCTAGAAAGACTAGGAAAAGTAATAGCTTACGTTGAAATAAAGCTAAGATGGAACGAAAGAATTATTTGATCAAATATCCAGGGTTAGTATGCTATGGATACACTCAAGATTTTGGAGCATTATCCAGGCAGCATATTTGTTGACAATCATACATAGAAGACTCTGGTATAAGTTTAAAGAAAGAATTAAGCCCAGGGCATAGACAAAGGATTGAATTGTTAGAATATTGTATCATGGATATTCCATAACGCCGTAAATTAATAACTGATACCATGAGCCACAGATCGGAAGATAGATTAAGCCTACGTAAAGGCTGATCAGAAGGAAGAGGAAATTAAAAAATTACACCACCTAAGTAAATCAGGAGTCTGATTATTGGACCTAGAAAAATTATAGAAGTTGTGCTGGAAAGCTTGACAGAATCACTCTTAATATCAGATGTTCAAGAAAAATAACACAACAATTATAATCTATAACGGCTCTACAAGAAAGCCAGTTAGAAGAAGTACCAGCCCCATAAGAAGTCAGTATGAAGCTCCCACCGGATTGTGTATGTACCAGAGGTGCGAGTATTATAATAGAGCTTCAAGTTATGGACGTGCATTATACCTATGTGGAAGGGAGGTCATGAAAGGGATAGAAGATACAATGTGAGATTTTAAGGTAAGTAAGGTAAAGGTGAACAGCGTACGAGATACTCAAAGGCAGAATATGTGAATAGTCCATATTCAAGAGGATTTCATGAAGTGTAAGGGGCTAAAAATACCCACGTAAGGTGAATAACATTGGGATGCTATAAAATACGATTATTGAAGTACAATATCGCCCCTAAGTGGATCGGCAATACTTCAAATATTCCTCGATGCAACATAAGCCCTAGTGGAAATGTATTACGTAAGAAGTTTCAAGTTATCAATGGAAGATTATAGATTAACATTGAGGTGAATCAAAAATGGATGGATAAAAGTTACAAAGTACGAGATGAGATTAGTCCATTAGTCTTAAGATGAGCAGTAATATAGAAGCATTAAAAGACTTAGATTTATGCATGTAGGATAAGCAACGAGAATAACCTGGAGTTTGGTCGCAGACCTCAATAACGATAAATCGAAGTAAGAGTTATGGTATAGTATGGCCTACTTAGACGAAGTAAAGCTAATGATGCCCAGAGGGACAACTTGACATAATTTTGTATATGTTCACAAAGTGAGGCCTGGAGCTTGGTTAAGAGCTGGAGGAAAGAGGAGAGAAGCGTAGCATAGGTGCACATACAAAGTTAGAGTCATACAAGCTATATGATAGAAGGTAGGAACAGTTACGAGATTAGAAGGATTCAAACTACAAATCGTGGTGTGAGAAAGAGGCTAAAACGGAGGAATGCCCTGGACTTTGGATTTATTCAAAGAACAGGTTCCTAAATATAAAGGAGAACATTAAAGTATTCGCAAGAGCTATGAGTTATGAGATTGATAAGTGCATTAGTCAACATTCGAGGACGAATGTTCCAAAGAAGGGAATGATGTTATACCCCGTAGTATTACATTATGACGATGTTATGCTCCACAGTATTATATTACGATGATGTTATATCACGTAGTATTGGACGTTGAATTTGTCGTAAGATAACTGACATCAGTTCAAGGACAAGATATTTGGAGATTTTAAGTATTATTTTATCCCAAAAAAGTTCGTGAAGGTGAGAGGGTAAAGCAAATCGAAAAAAATGAGTTTCGTCGAAGTTTGTCGTTTTGAGATAAAATATGGTCAGAGCGATAATACCCGGTACTTATGGACTAGTACCATACAAGGTACCACATGACCATGGTAATAAGGTGTATAAGGTATATTAAAAGTGAGTAGTATTTTAATTAATTTGAGATAATTCTTAATTATGTGGATAATTGGGTATTTAATAATTTTTGGTGGGAGATAAGCTAATTAATTATGATCTTTGGATAAGATTATTAAGATTCCTAACGTGGCAGCAATTGAGGTCTTCATCCAAGAGAAAATTGTGAATCTTATTCCATGTAATTAGGTGGCATGACAAGGGGCCTTTGGGCAAGACTAAGCCATCAAGTGGAGCCCACAAAACCAACAAACTTAAGAGACTCCTTATCTCATTAAGGTGATACAAAAGTTACGGATATTTGTCAGATGATGTTATGTACACTTAACTCATTTTTGAGTTGAAAGATGAAATCTTAAGATTATGATTCTTATCTCATAATCTTATGAAGGCTTCTCTAAATTCAAAGTAATAAGGCCTATGGCTTTGTGAAATTTCAAATACAAATATACGGATGAAGCTTCAAGGAAAGTCTTATAAGATTATGATCAAATTCACAAAGTAAGATATATTGGAAACGTGATTTTGCATCGACAAATTCATACGAGATTATATTACGCAATAGAAATGAGATTTTGCAATACTAAGGGAGTACGGTTTAATCTTTCTCAAGAATATCATATGGATTTCCCCTATTTCGATCCGCCGTTACATGTTATCGCAATTGACGTGTGTTAAAGGGATTTTCAAGAGAATCATTTAAGGTATGTTGAGGCTATCCCTTCTTTCTTTTGGCATGGTCCAAATTATACCGAAGAAACGAATAAACACACAGTTTCTATAAATTACTCTATTCATAGCAATAGTAGGGGTGTATATATTCTTGATTCCCCATGAGAATTATTATTATCTTCTGTTCATGGGTCTCGACAATACGTATGTTGGTAAAGTTTATTTCATGATATTAATCAGAGGCATAATGGTCTTATGACGTACCGAGAGATTTTATTGACGTATTTCATATGTATTTTCATATGCACATTGACCCATGACCAGATGGCGTTATATACGCGTATACATGTAAATATATGTATATGGGATACGAAAAAAGTTTACGGTGTTATATACGCACCACCACCTAATCAGCTGGTATATGATGATGATATTGCCCACAGTGGCTGAAATATGGTTCAAACGGCGTTATATACGTGTATATATGTATGTATATTTAAACGGTATTATATACGCGTATATATGTATGTATATATAAGTGTATAGGATATGGGAAAGGTTATGGCGTTATATACGCACCACCACCAGATCAGCTGGTATACGATGATGATTTTGCCCACAGTGGCTGATATGATATGATGGGATGCCCTCAGAGGCTGATGATGTTATGGAACATGTACCTATGTACAACATGAAATTCATACGCATATGCATGACGCTAAAAGTAATTTATGATTTACAAAGTTATTCAGACTTACAGGTTGAGTCATGAACTCTATATGTCATCCATGTCTCTTATGTATTTTTTTATGTGCCTTACATACTCGGTACATTATTCTTACTGACGTTGACCGGTCGAGAGCCCTCCAAGTAGGCTATCAGCTCAGCGGAAGATGTTGGTGCACTCTATTTGCTTTGGAGTTGCTTGTTTGGTTAGTATGATTTAGACGTGTATTGTTTGGTATGGCAGGACTCTGTCCCGGCCTTTAAGATATTTATGTACTCTTAGAGGCTTGTAGACATATGTCGTGTACGTGAAAGATTGTACGGCCTTGTCGGCCTATGTTTTGAGTTTATAAATGATTATGTTGGCCTATTAGGCTCGTATGTCACGTGTATATGATGATGTAATAAGAAATATACGTTACGTTGGTACTCGGTCGAGTAAGGTATCGGGTGCCCATCGCGGCCCATCGGTTTGGGTCATGACAAAAACCTTCGTATGATGCCAACGATGAAAGAAAACTAGGAATTCATAACCACTCATCAGATCTCAAGTCGTGGGGTTCCCCCGCCTGATGAGAACCACAAGCAAATTTTGAGCTCACTAATGGCATTATTCTTAGAAATATACCGTAATCATATCTGATAGTACTCGTTCCAGGTCCAATGACCTCATCTCATCAGTACAAGATGCTCTACTGACGTGCAACACCGATACTACCTAAGGCACAAACCATGCAATCTGTGCACCAATAAGCGACTACTCATATGTACCCAAAAAATGGAAAATGACTCAAATGAGAGAATCGTCTCGCAAGCTCAACAGATACCACCACAAATACAATGCTAGGAACCCATCATCCAATGGAGAACCAAAACACATGAAATCAATTAAAGAGATCATATCCCAACATAACTCTGTCGCGATGCATGTCCCAATCGAAACGCTGGTCCACGTAAAATACCTCGAGCGATAATGCTCGAAATCAACAACCATATGCAAATAAACAACAAACACATGAAGATCATGACCATAACCATGGATAAACGGATAGAACTATATACCACAAATAGGAAAAACTATAACCAAAGCACAACCAACAAACCCAAGCACCATCTTGCTCGAATTCTGCCACAAGGCCCAAACAGGAACACGTCATATGTGAAAATAACTAAAAGATCACAACAAATCGTAGAATAGAAGAGTAACACATGGAACATAACAAGCACGCATAAGATCCAATCCAACCGAATGATCCACCCCTCAATAATAGCCATGCCGAGTCAACAAATTCGATCTGGTGCAGAATACATATCCACATCAGACCTACTAATGGGCCCCCAAATCAACTTCGATCATTCACAAATAGATAAATAATCCTCCAATAGTCCACAATAACCTAACTATAACACATACCATTAGATGTCTAACTTTGACCATACCTTCTCCGGCCAAAACCCTGGAACAATCTGCCTCTGAGAACTCCCAGGCTCCAATTCCCTAGAATGCATGAATCATCATATCTGATCCCAACTCAACCACTCTAATGATCAATATATCCTTCGTAGATAATCATTCCACGAGAAATACTTCCATAATTCTTCCATGCCACATAAAAAAATATGAACATCAGTAGTCGATCAACCAGGTGAATACCACAATACCAATGAAGCATTCGTAAGTCAAAACACAAGGCGCCTTCTGAAATGCGCACTTCTCTCAGGTGATATCATATAGTGCGTGCATTGTTCTAAACATCTGAGAGTCCATGCTGCTTGAAATTCATGACCTTCCCTTAGAATTTGAACTGCAACCTTGTACATGAAAACCTCAATCCCACACGTCGCACCACATCAATCATGCCATCACAAGAAAAGTACGAGAATCTCGTAAACAACTCTGAAGCACCAGTGGGACACATACTCCATCAGCCAGAAACCTACCACTAGACCCCATTCGCGAGACTATCACAACACGTGACATACCCCACATACCTGTCAAAAATATCCATCTCAAGCCAAGGTCGACACAATCGAAAACTCTTCGAAACTTATATGCACATAAACAAGCCATCAGAATTAAGTCCCTATAACTCAACCAAGTTACACATGTCTCCAAAACCCAAGAGTATTGCCATAAAACACCGGTAAAGCCACACCACATAAAGAGAACCCAAGGAATCGATCATTTCCATTACCGTGCCGATTTAAACCACTACCCAGCTAGCCTATTTCTTCGAGTTCCTCGTGACTTGCCTTCAAATTAACATTCCTCATTGCTAGTACAGTATGATACTTAACCCAATACTCACCACAACAGATACTAGTATGAAACCTCATTTCCCTAAAGCGTATAAGCCATTGTGTTTCCTCTTAAGTACCTAAAAATACCGCATTTGAGATACCCATTGTGAAGAGACTTTATGTGAATTTGAAATTATTTCTGTTACTTTCCGATACTGAAATGTAGAATCCATAATGATATAAAAATACCACAAGTATCGACTCCATCCAATGAAAATATCATATCTTAGCCATTCACACATCCAAAATTTCTCAAATACCACATATGAATCATGAACTCATTGGGAATTTCTCGGGAGTCATCCACCTTACTACAATCTCAAATGCACCGCCAAGTAGTGCCCAAACCTTCTAGAAATATCTAAATGCAAATTCAGGCATACGCCCTAGTCCAAAATCACTATTCGGACCTAACAGATCATTAAAACTCTGATTTGAGGTCAATTATACAAAAGTCAAACTTTGTCAACTCTTCCAACTTAAAGCTTCCTAGTTCAGAATCATTCTTCCAAATTAATCATGAATCACCTGAAAACCAAAGTTGGCGATTGACACAAGTCATAATACATCGTATGAAGCTACTCAAGACTTCAAACAGCTAAACGGAATGCAAATGCTCAAAACAATTATTAAGTCGTTACAATATTATACACCAGTAGATCAATGTCGCGTCATTACAAAGAGGGAAAATGTATGTTAAACTAAGATCAATTCAGATTATTTATCAAAGAGAGTTTTTTTATGAAGTAAGCTTTAATTGTAGAAACAAAATAATGGTTGCTGTAAATAAATTTAAAATCAAAAGAAGAAGAAGAAGAAGAAGAAAGAATGACTCTCTCTCTCTCTTTGTATATATATAGAGAGAGAAATTTAACAACGATGGAGAATAAAAAAAGAAGAAAGAGAAGTGAGGTCCTAGAGAAATAAAGGGTGCAACCATGGAGAATATAACGGAAGAAAGAGAAGTGAGGTCTTAGGGAAATAAAGGGTTGTCAGAGTGTCTACGCGTGGATTCGAACTCGAATATATAACAAAATGAAGAATTGTAGCGTCCTCAACGAAGCAATGGCACCCAGAACTATTTTGCTCATTGTGGGTGCCACTTAAAATAGTATCTACTTTTTTGCACATATTTATGTTCGTGCTCAGAATTTTTAACGATTTGTGTCGAGTGTCGTACCACCCCGTCACATGACATAGATGCGCCCCTATTGACAGTATAATATCTTAGAAATCAAGCAATTTAACCTGTTATAAAAGGCTACTTGCCTATTCTCCAAGTTACTAGTTCTACTAATTAGGGGTTGTTACCTTTAATGTAGCCTGCTTGAGTAATTTTTTGTCACCATTTGCGTATAGCGGTCTTTAAAATCCTGTATTTTTCTTATGTTTTGATTGTTTCTAAAGTGTAACGAAGTAAAATACCCGTACTGCTTGTGCTCAGCTGAAAGAAGTATGCAGTTTGTGATGATGAAAGAGAGGGCATTTTTATAAAAAGCTGGCTCCACTTGCCCTTCGTGCCATACTTTATCAATATATAAGGGACCCCTACCTTATTTCTAACATTATATATCTTGTGCTTATTGCACACAATTTTTTCATTCTTTAGAAGTAAGTCTTAAACCAACCATCTCTGAGTGAAACAAAATAAAGAGAGAAAGAAGGAAAGGTATTGTTTAATGGGAAATCACAAATTTAGATTATCAAATATGCTACCAAATGCTTGGTTCTACAAGCTAAGAGACATGAGTAAATCCAAACCCCATAAAACCTCTGCCTGCAAGAAGAAAAACCCTTCTTCTACTATGCAAAAAACACAACTTTCACAACCAAGATCATCCTTTTATTATGCTACAGAGTCTATTAGAATTGACAATTCTGATGCAAATCCCAAAAATTTGAACTCTGATGAACCAAGAAGATCATCTAAGAGAAGAAGCAAAAGAATGACCATTTACAAGCCCTCTCCTAAGAATATTATTGACTCTTCAGATAGCTTCCCTGAATTTGACTTGCTTAAATCTCCATCTTCCGAATTCGAATATGTTTCTCAATCTTTCAATGGTCTTGCCTCCTGGTCAAGTTCTTCAACTACTGATATAATCATAGACATGAATCAGATAATTTCAGAAATTGACCTTCCTCCAATTCTCACAAAGCCACCAAAATTCCATAATAGCAAGCAACAAAGTCAAGAAAGCACCAACACTAAAAGAGAAAATTCTGCTCCCAGAAAATCTATAACTGGAGTGAAACTCAGAGCAAAAATCCAGGGGCATGGCAGAAAAAGCGTGTCATCCTCAAAGAAAGGAAATTTAAAGTCAAAAAGAAGGAGCTTTTCATCAGGGAGCTTTGCAATAGTGAAGGCTTCATTTAATCCTCAAAAGGATTTTAGAGAATCAATGATGGAGATGATTGTGGAAAACAATATTAAGGCATCAAAAGACTTGGAACATCTTCTTGCTTGCTATCTTTCTTTGAACTCTGATGAGTATCATCACCTTATTATCAAGGCATTTGAACAAATTTGGTCTCACCTTCACTTGTAAATTCATTCCTTGTGAAAATCGTAAATTAATTGTAAAATACACTTCTTCCTTTTTATTAGCTTCATCTTACTTCCTATCAGCGTGTTCAACAGTGACTAGTGGGTTCAGTTTCAAAAAATAATATTATGTATATGTATAAATTAAGATTAAAGCTGTGTAAATTTTGTATATTTTATTTGAACTCACTTGACAAGTATTATTTTACGACTAAAATTATATACTTCTAAGATTGAACCTGCTTACACAAAATCCTGGATCCGCCACTAATGTTCAAATATGGATCGATTACATTACATGGAGAATTTTTAAAATTATATATACTACGTTAACAGAGAAAATGAACTTTTCTAATTGGTTATAGCTTTTTTTTTCCAGGTTATCATGTGATGCTTATATGAAAAAGCTGTTGTGAGTCAACTTAACTTAATAATTAATCGTGTTGTTGTAAATTAACTAAATAGGTAAAAACACGTTTACATTAACAGAACAAAAACTCAAAAGAAAATGTCAGTATCTTCAGGAAGACACAAAAGAGTATTTTTCTCTCTTAATTTTGTATTGCACTCTCACTTTCACAAAGTGATTTTCTTCGAGATTTAATGGGAAAATTTTCCTCGTTACCTTTTATATAGCATCACTTATAACCCATTTTCTTATTGGGATTTTTACCTTCTTATGTTATATATGAAACTTTATTACTATCCCTAATCAAGTTTTAACTTAATACATGGACATATACAATTTACCAATTATACATAAATTACTATTAATGAGTATCCATTAATATTAGGAATTGAATAGGGACTCCCCATCCCTTCTCTCTCTCTCTTACTCTCCTTATGTTCATTCCCTAATTTTCCTCCTTCGATTTTCTCTATATTTTATCCTTTTTTTCCAGAAAATTCATCAATGAATTTCAATTGTTATAATGTAGAGTTTAAACTTAGCAATTTCCTTTCATTTAAAAACAAATGTGTTCGAATTAAAATTCTAAATCAATAAATTTTGAAGTTATTTGATTCTCCACCATTTACATCTATTAAAAAGCTCGAAGCTTTGAATTCGAGTTTGAGTTTTCAAAAACTATTTTTTGTTTGGATAGAAGGTTGTTACAAACAATTAAAAAAAATTTAAGTTTATATTTTAATTTTGAGGGTGTTTAGTGAAGGTTAAACTTGATTTTGGCATAATTTCATATTGAAACTCGACGATGAAGAAGAAGAAAAAGAGGAAGAGGAAGAAGAAGACGAGGAAGATGAAGAGTAAGAGGAAGAGGAAGAAGAAGAAGAGGAAGAATAAGAAGAAGAAGAGGAAGAAGAGGAAGAATAAGAAGAATAAGAAGAAGAAGAATTAAAGTTGAAAGTAAATTGTATTTAAGTTTTATTCTGTTGTAATTATATATATTTTCATTTGAATGTTGTATGAACTTTGAAAAATAGTCGTATAATGTATGAATCGTTGTATGAAATTTATATTTAAGAAATAAATACTATTTTTTTTTACATAAAGTTGTTGATATTGAAATTTCAGAGAGGAAGAAGAGCACACCACTCACAAAATATATACAAATCATATACAAGAGACATATTGTATAATATTTGTTTGAAAATTGTATTTAAGTTTATAATATTCTGGTTGTATTTAACTGAAAAGAAATAATGTATGAAAGTTGAAGCTAAGTTGTATGCTATATTAAGAAAAGAAAAGTAGAGAATGAATTCCAAATTGACTCATGTGCACTGATTCATATTTCATTGAACGGAAAAACTGAATAATGATGGGAACTGAATGATTTGGGTGGAGAAATTTCGAGTATCACATTAAAAGTGCCATCGTTGCACTTAGGAGAAATTGGGTTTTACGTAGATTTGAATTTTGTGTGAGAAATTAACTGGGTAGTATAGATTCTTGTTGGAAATACTGATATAAAGTTGCATCCGAAGTTTGGAGGCGATTGAATTTAATTTGAAATCTGTTAAAACTTCGAACCTGCTCAATTATGCTTTTTGATTCAACTACTATTGGTGTTGTAGTTTGACAATGTTATTAAGAAATTATTTAGTAAAAGCAGAGTAGAGTAATGGTAGAGATGAAAACATGGATAAATTAATTGATGGAACGTAAATTATAGAGGTAAACAGAAACAAATAACTGATGCTTGAAATCTAAATTCTTACATGATAGAAATAACATTGTTATCACTATTTCATTCTAACTTAAAATTAACTGTTCACTTTCTCGTTCGCATTAATTCAAACTTAATATTTAAATTCGTGTTATAATTTTTTCAACAAATGGCCAGTCATTATAACACATTCACATGGTTATGAATATTTCTAAAAGAAACAAATTAGCCAAAATTATAGAGCTATCTAGAGTAAAGATTAAAAAAGATAGACAGGAACAGATTGAAAACAAAGCAATGCGGTAATAGGGAATTGGAATGATTCAACGATGCATATTTCATAAATAACTTAAAGTTTTAAAGTGAATAGAATGTGCAAAATTTTCAAGTGGTAAAAGAAAGCAATAATGAAATATGAAGCCATTTTCATAAAAATCATTCCAAGAGACTGAATAACAGCACATTAATTTCTCTTTTTTTTTTCATTTTAATTGGTTTGAATGAAATCAAAGTTGTTGTCATATTGTAGAGTATTTTTTTCCTTTTTTGTAACTGAAATTCCGTCTGTTATGCCTTAAAATAGGTAATACATAACTGAAGGAGTCTTATTAAAAAAGGATTGCAGAAAAACAGGAAACATATGTAACTAAATCCCACAATTCATGGCTTTAATAATTGATTGTATATAATTTATAAGTAAATCTTGTTTAGGGCCGTTAGTAACATTTTGATAAATATGTTTCAAATATTATATAAGAAGGCAAAATTTGTTTTTTATTTAGTTGAGTTAATAATTTACTCGGGGTAACAATTATTTCAAAAATAAAGTTTATGAAATTTTTGTAAAGAAAAATTGGAAACTCATTCTTAATCGGTTTGAACCCTTCTACATGGACTTTCCATGTCCAACGTTAAAGTTGGATAGTAAAGTTAAATCCAATTCGATATTGGATTTTCCTTATAAGTCATTAATTAATATTTTGCTAAAAAGAAAGTTCAAACCTCATAGCAAATGGATTTCATGTTGCCGACGTCTCTCGTGAGATTTACATTCCAATTCCAAATTGGATAGTTTATTATTAGAACCTTTTACCTCCTATACTAAATTATTACACCTTATTCGTTATAAACCAAAACAATTACAAAATATTATTACTTATAGCTACATTTTATATTTTATAGCAAAATATATATTTATTTCATACCCTATTATTGAAGCGTGAAATAAGTTAGTTATGTTTTTTCTCTCTATCTCTCTCTTCCTTCTCTCTCTTCCAGCAAGATTCTCAATTCTTTCTCTTCTCCCTCAAATCTCTCTCCCGTTTCCATCAAGGCAGTTGACGTAGCTTCTATTTTTGGTAGCGACGTCGGATTTTCTGAGCGAGGAGAATATATCTGAAGCGAAGAAGGAGTAGGCGAACAGATCTGGCCATGGTTACATATTGAGCTTTTGGAGATTTGAAGCAGAGCCGCCGGAGAAGATTTGAGGGCCGGGGTTTTGTTCGTCTCTATTTTTAATTTAATACAATGTATGTAGTATTTTGCTTGGCCGAAAAGTGTCATCTACGATACAGTTTTCTCTTCTTTGCTATTGAGTTACATACAATGATACAAATACATTGTATTATGTGCAAATACACTCACAT
This sequence comes from Nicotiana paniculata, assembly GCA_005239505.1. Lineage (NCBI taxonomy): Eukaryota > Viridiplantae > Streptophyta > Magnoliopsida > Solanales > Solanaceae > Nicotiana > Nicotiana paniculata. The sequence goes on along the minus strand of ML340684.1, from coordinate 63,407 downwards.
ACATTGTATTTTGTCTAAATACATTATATATGCGTATGTATTTATGTATTCTGAAGGTCCGTATTTTTTTAATACAATCGACTACCACTGTTTTTTGTAATTTTTTGTTGTTTGAAAAAAATCGAATTGAATATGATGAATTGAATACAATGTATAATAGTTACTAAGGAATATCTGTGAATTGAATACAATATGTATTTGATTAGTCAAATTGAGTAGAAAGGTATACACCATATATTTTGATCTTTTGTTGTTTGAATAATGTTGGATTTGCGTTTTCGTTATTAAACACACATAATTAGTATTTTTAGGCGGATTACCTCATTGTTTATAAATACAGTCGCACGACTACATGAAATACAGAATTAAACAGCTGTAATCCCTATTTTTAGGCGATTACCTCACTGTATTTATAAATACAATCTCCCGAATACATTGAATACAACATAGTAGCAACTAAATTTTGTAGAATTGAATTTGTTGAGTTAAATAATGAGTGATACACGCTAATTGATCCTCGTTTCGTTATTAAACAGCTGTACTCCCTACTTATTTGGTCAATTCCGCGACTGTATTCATAAATACAATAGCGAATACAGTTCGGTAGCAATGAAATATTAGCTATAGGAAGTAAATATGTATATGGAAACTATAGAAAGTTAATCGCCACTAAACTATAGTGGTNTATATATATATATATATATATATATATATATATATATATATATATATATATATATATATATATATATATATATATATATATATATATATACTTCCAACTATCGCCGTAGAGCCATAAGTTTCTAGTACCAAAGCATAATAAATAATTTGTCAATTACTATGACCATCTCAGGCCAAAGGAATCTCTTACATTACATTTTTCAAGAGAATATTCTATTGACAGGTAATTCTAATCATTATGAATTATCTAATGAGTTGGTTCTATGATCATATCTCCTATGCATCAGCTATCTATGTGAATGAGTTAATGAATCGACTAATCTTTATCCCATAAATACAATCATATAAATATTGATTTAACCGGAGTAATAATGTCCATTTTTATAATTCTATGATCAAGAACAAATTTAAATTAAATTATAAAATACTTCACTTTCATTATCACGATTTTCATCACAATTTGTGGTGTAAAAATTTAATCAAGGACCTTATTAAATTAATCAAATAATCAATATAATTATGATAAAAAAATATCTTATGCCATCTATTTTTATATCAAACAACGATCGCAAAATTATATTCAAATCATCAGATATACGATTGGATTTATGGCATATCTACCGTATCCCTATCAAAGAAGAGGTCAAGTCACGAAAGATAGGATAGGGAAAACGAATTTCAATGCTTGCAACTTAATTCCCATGCTCGGAAATGATCGACCAAGACATATTTTAGTTCTCACAACACCTCATTTTCTCAACTTATATTTCGGTGCTTTTACGCCCAGCTTTTTTATCTGCTGAATCTTTTTAGCACTACTAGTGCAGTCATGACAATCAGTTATACCAGACAGAAATTGTACATAAATTAAAGCAGTGTACTTTTATCATGTTTTGATAGCACAATGTCTTACAATTGATATTATAATGGTCAGCCAGGATATCATACAAGGAGATTAATGAAAGTTAGAATGTACACCTAGGATTGACTTAGGACCTAAAGCAATTTTTGAATCCCTTTGCCATTACATTAGAGTCTTTCCTNCCCCCCCCCCCAAATTTTTTTTTGCCCTCTTTGCGGTGAAGAAAATTCAATTGAATCCTTGCATGAACCTCGCTAGGGCCCTGATAGTACTCCACACTTCTCTATCAATCTTGGTAATAAAGAAAGCATACCTTTGTTAATAACTATCACTTTTCTAGCTCTCAGAAAGACAAATAAGTGAACTTTGACAAGCATTTTAAAGTGTTAGATTAAATTGAGCGGTAGAATAACAAGTTGTGTACACGGGAAGAATCGTTGAACTTATCCCCAAAAAATTACCCCAAGTAGAACTTCAATTCACTAGGAAATAAAGTTTATATCCACAAATTAGATGTCTTTCCTCTCTTGTGTGTTTTTGTTGGAAATTACAGAGAATTGTTCTCTGTTGAAGAACAAAAAGCAAGAAGACGACTGAAAGAGAAGTTACCAAGTTGTGGAATCTGATTCCCCATTTAAGCGTACCACTTCTATGTGGTAGTTTTTGGTATTGTAACTCCCATCTAACTTCGTTTACTTATCCTTTCCAAAGGGGTCGTGGCAGCCCATATGGAGCGGCCCAAACCCAATATCCAACATCTCCCACTTTGCTCATGATGGGTTAGATCCAAGCAAGTATTATTTTGACACCACGTGGATTCATACAGACAAATAGTTTGTGCGATTTGCGAGTATCAAGAGCTATAATAATCCAAATCCATTAAGATCGTACAAAAGCCCTATGTAGAAATCCAATCACAATGCGGAAAGGATTCACCACTAACATGAGGATCTTATTGCTCGCAATACCCTAGACTATCATTTGCTACTCCATTAGCTAGTTATCTGATCCCTCATCCTCGAAAGTGATTGTTGCACCTTATTTTGCACAAGTCAAAACAACATAAAACTTATAGCACTCTACAAGGTTATTTAAGGTGTAGAGTCGCCACCTAGTATTTAAGGTATACTAGGACACCTTTTGCCACGACCCCAATTTTTCTCCATAGAATGTCGTGATGGAACCTAGTCTCTACAACTAAGTAAGTCTAACATTCAATAGAAACTTGACAAAAATAATTAACAGAAATACTACAACAGGTCTAATAAACTCATAAAATCTCCCATAAACAGAATCTCAACAAAACAGTTTACCAAAACTGGTGGAAGTGAGTCATAAGCTCTACAGAGTAAGCTAGAATGTATACTACATCACTGTTTGAATGAAAAATAAAATAGTGGTAAAGGTAAAGGAAGGTGACTCCGAGGCTTGTGGACGCCAAAAAGGCATACCTTGAAGTCTCGTAAGCAGCTAGCAGCCCATCACTAACGCCTGGCACGAGTAGACGTATCTGGATCTGCACAAAAAGATGTGCACAAGTATAACATGAGTATACCACAAACGGTACCCAGTAAGTATCAAGCGTAACCTCGGTAGAGTAATAACAAGACTAGGCCAAGACACCTGCTAGGATATAAATTAAAGTACAGAAGCATAATAAGGGTAAATAATGGAAGGCAGAGAAATAACTGATACGAAACAAGTTAATAGTAAGAACTAATACCGGAATTGTAAACATGGAAATAACATAAGAAAATCAATTAAAGAGAACCACAATGTGATGACCCGATAGGTCATCTTATGTTTTAGAACCTAATTCTGTGTTCCAAAGCCTTAAATACCTCATTTTAGCCTTCCACGATTTGTATGTGCAGTTCGAGCATTTTTCCAGAAAACTTTTATGTTAAAAATTGAGAAAATATGAAATTTTTCCATAATATCTATTTGAGTTTGCTTCGGTCAATGTTTTGAGAAAATAAACCTGGATTTGTGTTTTGACGGTCCCGGTGGGTCCCTATCGTGATTTGGGACTTCGGCGTATGCTCGAAATCAAATTCGGAAGTCCCTAGCCCGAGTTATCGCACTTTGTAGAAATTTAAAAGTTAAAGGCTTAACGATTTTGAAATGTTTGACCAATATTTGATTTTCTGGATATCAAGTCCGTATTTTGGTTCCGAAACTCGGTATAGGTCCAATACTATTTATGACTTGTCTGTCAAATTTGGTGAGAAACGGAGTTGGTTTGACATGATTCAGACGTCCAGTTGTGAAAATAGAAGTTTCAAAGTCTTCTTGAAAATTTCATTTGTTTTGGTTTTTAATTCGTAGTTCTAGGTGTTATTTTGGCGATTTGATCGCACGAGCAAGTTTATATGATGTTTTTAGACTTTTGTGCATAGTTAGTTTAGAGCCCCGAGGGCTTGGGTGAGTTTTGGATAGGCTACAAAGTGAAATTAGACTTAGAAATGTTGCTCGTATTTCAGTTCTGGTGCAGGCCTCATGCGAGATCAGGCATCACATTTGCGACCTCTGATGGGTTCGCATTTGCGAGCTACTCATCGCATTTGTGAAGAGTAGCTGGGCCACATGATGTTAGCATTTGCAAAATATACTTCGCAATTGCGAAGTGGGTCAGGAGGGGGTAGTGATCGAAAATGCGACCAAGTGGTCGCATTTGCAAAGGGTCAGTGTTTGCATTTGCGAACATTTCATCGCAAGTGCGATGAATGCAGAGTTGTGAGGGTCTTCGCAATTGCGATGGATTCTTTGCATTTGCGGGGTTCTCTTTTGCGAACCCTAGGTCGCAAATACGACATATGCAACTAATCAAATGGGACTTAGATGGGATTTTTTCTCATTCTTCAAAATTTTCAAAACAAAAAACCCTATAAGCGATTTTTCAAAGAACCTTTCTTCCCCAAATAATTGGTAAGTGATTCTAAACTAGTTTTTTTCACTCTTTAACTACATTTCCTAAGATTTAAACCTAAAATCTTGTGTTTTTTATGATGGAAATTGGGATTTTTTTTGAGTAGAATTAGAGATTTTTGTAAATTGGGGATTTAGACCTCAAATTGAGATCGGATTCCGAAACAAATTACATAACTGGAGCTCGGGGGTGAAAGGGTAATCGGGTTTTTGTCCGAACTTCGGAATTGGACCAAGCGAGCCCGGGGGTTGACTTTTCTTAACTTTTTCAATAATAGCCTAAATTGAATCCTTTGCAATTATGAGTAGATCCTAAGGCTTAATTTGAATCATTTGGTTGGTAATTTTCTAGATTCTATTTGTTCGGAGGCTTGTTTAAAAGGAAAAACTGTGATTGAGCTTTGAGTGGACCTTTTAGAGTGAGGTAAGTGTCGTGGTTAACCTTGACTTGAGGGAATATGACTTGTTTGTCTATTTTCTACCTGTTTCGATGTTGGGTACAACGTATATGTAAGGTAACGAGTACTTATGCATTGTTTTCGGGTTAAAGCATGCGGGTGAGACTTGTTCCTTGTAGTTTATTGCTTACTTTGATCCTATTATCCATGCTTAGACTAGTTACTTGCTAAATTGATAGTCCTTATCGTGTTTACGGTTATGATAATAATGTATTGATTCCAAAGTTGATATTGGTATTGTGGAACCATTGTTGAAGTAAGTCGTGTTCTTGCTGATTCTATCTCCTGTTTTTACTTATTCATTGTTATGTGATAAGGGAGAGTGTTAATGCACGAAGGATGATGTCGTGCCATGTTATAGAGTTAATGCACAAAGGTGATGTCATGCCATATTGTGGTTGTTAATGCATAAAGGGTGATGTCATGCCATGTTATGAGAGTTAATGCACGAAGGGTGATGTCGTGCCATATTGTGAGTGTTAATGCACGAAGGGTGATGCCGTGCCATGTTATGAGAGTTAATGCACAAAGGGTGATGCCTTGCCGTATCTATTGTCTTACATTGTGTGGTTGAGATTAAAATCACGAAGGCTGATGCCGTGTAATATCTTTGTTTCATTTTGAGGTTGAGAGTAAAAGTACGAAGGGTGATGCCGTGTGCAATTTACTTTATTGTGTTTAATTGTTTTCACTGGTTAAAGGAATGTTGATTGTTCTGGTTATCATATCCGTTGTATCTCTTATATCTTGTTCCCCCTTTAGCATGTTTCCCCTCCCAATAGTACATGTTTAGCTGTTATTGTTGTTTTATTGTACATATATTGTTATCCACACAGGTTTATTATTTGGGTGTCTTGTCATAGCCTTGTCACTACTTCGTCGAGGTTAGGCTCGACACTTACGAGTACATGGGGTCGGTTGTAATCAAACTACACCCTGCACTTCTTGTACAAATATTGGTACCGGCCTTAGCTAATCGTGATGTTAGCAGCTGGACTTGTTTGTCGGAGACCCAAGGTAGATCTGCTGGCGCCCACAAACCATGGAGTCCCTTCCTACTTTCATTGTTTTAATATTTCAGTTTCAGAATAGTTGTATTTTCTTTCAGACCCTGTCTGTAGTAAATCTTAGATGCTCGTGAATCGTGACTCCAGATCCGAAATGTATCAGATATTATGGGTTTTATATAATTCCGCACTCCAATTTTAACTTTTGTTTAGCGTAGTTGTTTCTGTTATTGAAATTGATTAAGTTGGCATTAGGAATCCTCTAACATTAGCTTGTCTTGCAAGTGAAATGTTAGGTGCCATCACGGTCCCGACGGTGGGAATTCTGGATCGTGACACACAATGACTATATATCGACAATAACTGATAAAAACAAGGAAGAACAAACTACAATAAGTGTTCCCACCAAAACTCTTTGCAACATGATATAAACAATTAGAATCACAACGAGGTACCACCTTGTGTACAATAAGAATCACCACTGAGGTACCGCCTCGATTATATATCAAAAATCACAATTGAGGTAGGTAGCTTTGGATTCGAATTATGTTCATGTATATTCCAAACATATATTGTACTTATTTGAATTTGGTTTTTTAAATCTAAGTCTTAGTGGCTCATGACTTATACTACCAGTCCTTAGGTTGTTGAATAAAAGTTTAGTTATTCCATCATTGGTTTCTCATTAATCTCATTTGGATTTTGTTATTGTTAACTGGATTACCTAGGGGCGCGAGTTAGATGCCATCACGACTAGTTGGATTTTGGGTCGAGACAGAAATTAATTATGGAATTGAGAATAAATTATAATTTTGAGTACATGAGATCATGGGTAAAAATTATCTTAAAAAATTTTCAGAATCCGGGCACGTGGCCCGGGGCCTAGGGATGATTATTATGGACATTCTAATTTGGGTTGAAAAATTACTCTAATAGATGAATTATGAACTTTTGAGCATATATTGATTAGTTTGTATGACTTTTGACTAGTTTCGGATTTCTCACCGTCGTTTGGGGATTTCTAGGGAGGTTTAAGAGTCGGGCAGTGAGCTTGAAAGCGAGGTAAGTTTGTTGCCAAATCTTGTAAGAGGGAATCATCCTAGTGAGGGTATTAATCGTTGTGTGCTACTTGTTGTGAGAGATACGTACACACGATTTGACGAGAGTCTATATGTAGCTAGATTTATGCTTATGCCCGGGTAGACTTAGATTCACGTCATGCTTTAAATGTACAATTTGGATTAATCTTGTTTGTTTTATTTCTTTAATTTATGAATGAGTTTGAGACTATAATAAAATTAATGATCTAGCCTCATACCTTGAAAATTTTGAAATATTAATGAATGGTAGTTCTGTGTCTTGTCGACTCATGTGTATCTTAGCGAGTGAGAGGGTTTCTCTATTCTTATGGGATGGGGTCACTCACCTCGGCAGTGGTGTAAGTTATTCTTATGAGATCGGGTCGTTCGCCTCGACAGGATTATGTAACACTATTCTAATGGGATCGGGCTATTCGCCTCGACAGTGTTATGTAACACTATTCTTATGGGATAAGTCCATTTGCCTCGGCGGTATTGTGTAACACTATTCTTATGGGATCGGGCCGTTAGCCTCGACATACTCTTGCGTGAAACTTGGGATTCATTTGGTATTGATATTAGTTGATTTTGTGCCTTCGGGGCTGGTTAGGATATCTTAGTGATTTGTAATGATCCATGTTGGAAATTTATTATTAAAGCTTATTTGTTTCGTTGTTCCTTGTTGCATTTCATGCCTATCTATTTTATGAATTTTTATTATTTTGAGCACTATTAAGTGTCAAGTCGACTCATCATCACTACTTCTTCGAGGTTAGGCTAGATACTTACAGGGTACACGTTGATTTACGTACTCAAGTTACACTTTTGCACTGATTGTGTAGGTACTGAGGCAGGTACTTCCAGTGGTCACACGAGCGTGTAGACGCACCAGGGAGACTTAGTGGTGAGTTTCCTTCCATACTTCAATCTGTAGCATTCAGAGTCACCCTCTATTTTATTTACTGTTTCTGTATATTTCATTTTAGACAGTAGTTGTAGTAGTTATGTATATTCTTTAGATTTCTCATGCACTTGTCACACTGAGTTTTGGGGTCTTCTAGTGGACTTTCACAGTTGTACTTGTTACTATCACTTTACTTTATGTACTATTCATACCCATTATTATGGTAAAGAAATGTGTATGTTTCCATGAGTTTTATGTTTAATTTCTATTTATTTAATGAAAATTTCTAAGTTTAAATAAATCACATCATGTGTATAATTAAATTGGAGGTTTAGTGTTGGCTTCCCTAACCGCATCGTTGGGCGCCATCGCGACCTATTATGGGATTTGGGTCGTGATACTCAAAAACCATTTCCTTGAAGATTATTTCAAGCCATAAATAGATCTTTTTTAATTTACAGACCTTCTATTCTTGGCCTTTAACAATGAAGCCTACAAGTTGTTCCATGTAGATTTCCTAGTTGAGTTCTCCATTGAGAAAACTGCCTTCACATCCATTCAGTGTAATTAAAAATCTAAATGTGCAACAATAGCCAGAAGTAAGCGAATTGAGGTAAATTTTACAACTGGTGAGAATGTTTCTTCATAATCCATTCCAGCTTCTTTAGTAAAGACTTTTTCCACCAACCATGCCTTGTATCTTTCTATTGACCCATATGTTTTGCATTTAACTTTGAGAATCCATTTGTTCCCAATGGCTCTTTGCCCAGGCGGAAGGTCAAACACATCAAAACTTAGTTGGTTTTCATAGACTTTTATTCTTTTTTTATTGCTTTAATCAGATCATCTTTTGTAGGGCCCATAAATCCTCAATCAAAGATTTTGGATCATCCATTTATGTGGGAGATACCAGGAAATGTAATCTTCAATTTCATTAGTACGTTTGGATATATTTTTTCTGGTACTCTTTCGAAGTTGAAATTCAGGTTCATTAGAAGGATTTTGAGATTGGGAATTCCCACTCCCACTCGGGTCAAGAACAAGATCTTGATCAGTTTGATTATCAAATGTGTCAAAAGACACTCGCTGACTACTTGAGTTCAACATTTCATAAATGTCATGACCTAAAATCTAATTAGTCATGATGGAGCCTAGTCCAACTCACTAGGTAAGCAAAATAACTTTCAACACAACTTAAGTGAGAGTAATAGGAGTCATTGAGTAAAAAATAACTAAATTTCTATACAAGATCCCAACGATTGGTAATACAAATCATGAGCTTCTAAGACTTAGATTTACAAATATAGTATAAAATAAATACAACATCTGTTAGAAATGTATATGACAAATTAAAAATCTAACTCTACCAAGGACAAGTTGTAGCTATATATGGAAAGTAAGTATGTCTTCAATGCCAGCTCCCGCCATACGAAGCAGCATCATCTCCGGGATCTGCACGCAAGGTGCAGAAGTGTAGTATGAGTACAACCGACCCCATGTACACAATAAGTATCATAATTTACCTCGACAAGGTAATAGAATCAAGAATTATAAATAATACTCGTCAATCACCTATACAGTTCATAATTTCTAACAAGTACATAACTCTAATATGAACGAATCATGAAATTTCATATAAGATCACCTTAGAGCACAAAATTTCTTAACATACTTTGCTCAGTCAACAATCCAGCATATAGGGAAGATATAAAAATTATTCAGATAAAGAGCCAAGGAGTATTGCAAGTAAAGAAGAAACGCAATAATCAAATATGAATCCGTTGTGCTGCGCAACCTGACCAAAATAGAAATGACATCATGGCTCGCAGGCCCACATCATAATCTCAGTAATCACACCTAACCAGAAACCAGCTCTTCTAGAGCTCAGATCAACCATAAACCCATCAGTTTCTCAGAATCCACGTGTACACAATCAAGAAAGAAACATGAGAGGGTGAATATATGGGGATGTATCCGTATCCATATAATGCACGGACAACTCACGTGCTAATAATATCAATCACACGGATGATTCACGTGCTTGACGGGACAACTCACGTACCAATAATATCAATATCAATATCTGGATCCGCATGGACAATTCACGTGCTAATAATCACAATCCACCCAGTGTGGTCACATTCTCAATATAACAATATGCCCGACATGGTCACAAGCACAATATTACAATCCGGCGGTGTGGTCACATGCACAATATCATAATCCGCCTAGTGTGGTCACACCAACAATATCAAAATCCGTCCGGCGTGGTCACAGACTACCAATCCAAACCATATCACAGACAAAGTAGATATACAAGAATACATGTACATGATAAAATAACATTAAATTTTATAATCCTGGATTGGTACAAGTGACATGCTAAGGTGTATACATGTGCAAGTGTGATACCATAGCTCAAAACAGGTGAATACATCACAAAATAGCAGCTATCAGGCTAAATTAGGAGATTAACCTCATTCAACCTCAAAACATGGCTCAAATAGATCACATCATGGGGTACAAATAAAAGATACATCACATTATTAGGCTTATCAATCAAATCAAGTTATGTCATATCCTAAGAACTACCCCAAGCATGGATAAATATCCCGGTGCTCGCAATGGGCTCAGCCCCCACCCATATGTGTACTAATAGCACATACCTATCACAAATAATCGAGGCAACTAGTGCCTCAACCAAGTTTAGATAGGATACTTACTTCAAGCAAGACAAGTCAAATACTATGTAAGCGAAAGAATACTCTAGAAACGCCATCCGACGTGAATCGACCTCTGAACGGCTCGAAACTAGCCAAAAGCAACTCAAATCATCAAATAATGATAGGGAAACAAACCCAAATGAAAAAAGCTGAATCATTAGTCAAATACTCAAATTCAACCAAAAGGTCAAGCCGATCCCGCACCTCGGACCCGACAAAACTCACAAATTCCGACAACCCATTTGAATACTAGTCCAACCATACTAATTTCACTCATATTCAATTCCGGATCGATGTCCAAAACCTAATTATTGGCTTTAGTAATGTTTATGCAAAACCCCCCAATATCTCTTCTTGAATCATCAATAAAATGCCAAAATAGAATATGAAATTATGGAATATAATCCAAACCGAGTCAAAATACTTTCCCAAATCCATGTGGTGAAAACCCTCTCCAAAATCGTCCAAATCCGAGCTCCATAACTCAAAATGCGATAAAATGAACAAACCCCCGAAATATATACAATCTACCTAGGCATTTCCGCATTTGCAAACCTGGAACCGCTTCTGCATAAACCACTAATCTCCGACCTCTCGCACCTGGATAGATTCTTCCACTTCTGTGTGATTGCAGGTTCGAGGAAAAACCTGCTTCTGCACCCGTAGTTGCGCCCAGAGTTCTGAAACTAATCCGAAACTCACTCGAGTCCCTCGAGACCCGAACATGCGAACAAGTCCCAAAACATAAAACCCACCAACTCGAGGCCTCAAATTATAGATACCAACAACAAAACTACGAATCACACCTCAAATCAATCTAAGTGAACTTTTGAACTTTCAACTTCCAAAACTCGTGTTGAACTATATAAAATCAACTTGGAACGAACTTAAACTTTGCACACATATTTCAAATAACATAACAAACCTATTCCAAACATCGGGACATTAATTCGAACATGATATCTTCAAAGTGAAATTCCCGGTCAAACTTATGAACATTCCAAACCTTCAAATTGTCAATTTTCACCAAATAGTGCCGAAACCTTCTAGAAACAACCAAATGAAAATCCGGGTTTATGACCGTGTCCAAAATCACCATCCGGTCCTAATGGAACTATAAAAACTTCGATCCAAAGTCCAATACAAAGAAGGAAAACTTGGTCAACTCTTCCAACTTAAAGATTTCTAGTTGAGAATCATTCTCCCAAATCACTCCCGAATCACCCGAAAGCGAAAACTGACAATACACATAAGTCATAATATATCATATGAAGCTACTCATGCCATAGAACCACTGCAAAAAATTCAAATGCTCAAAACCATCGGTCGGGTCGTTACAATCTCCATCACTTAAACATGTGTTCTTCCTCGAACGTGCCAAGAGTCATTCCAAAGCCATTAAACCATTGTATGAACTCATCATGCACATACCCGTGGGTGATAGCATGTCACCCCAATCTAGGTAAGCCTGACAATACAACATAACTAAAGATCCTTACTTTAACCTTAGTATGTAATCCTAAGAACCAAATTTCCAACATCCGGAATTCGTTACAAGACCCGAATTTCGCATCTACACACTGAATAAGTCCGAACAAGCCGTGTTAACCCATAACCATAACCCAGTGCGTAATCACATGATATAATTCATAACTTAGGTACTCATAGCAGTAACATATAACCATAATAACTGCCCAAAAACAAACGAGGTACCTCTGACATACCTCATATCAAATAAAACTTTGTTATAAAACTTTGTTCCTTGCAAATAATAAAGAAAAGAACTGAAAATCATAAGCACTCAGCATATCAACAAGTCGTGGAGCTTTGTCGCTCGATAAGAACCATAACCCAATTTCTAAGCTGGCTAGTGACATCATCTCGTCTCCAAACATACCTTACTCAATATCGATAGTGCTCATTCCATGTTCAATAACCTTATCTCATCCAGTACAAGCTGCCCGACTCATATGCCTCGCCAATACCACCTCGATTCACATACCATGCAATCCATGCACCAAATATGCAACAACTCGAATGTACCAGTGATGGAAAAAGAAACAAATGAGAAAATCGTCCCGCAGGCTCGACATATACCACCACAAGCGCTATGCTATGAATCCATCACACATAGTAGAACTAAGACACATGAATCTAACACAAAGAGTCATATCAAAACATAACTCCACCGCATCATGTGACCAAATCCAAACACCAGTGCACATAAAATACCTCGAGCCATTATGCTCAAAATAAACAACGATACGCAAACCACAACAAACACATGAAGTGCATGGCTATAACTATTGAGAAACGGATAGCACAACATACCAAAAGCCGGAATGACCATAACCAAAGGCGCAATCAGCCATTCAACACCCCAATAATCATCTCGCTCGAATTTTTAATCATCTCGCTCAAATTTTTCCACAAGGCCCAAACAGAAATACATCTTGTGAGCAAATAACCAGCAGATCACAACCCTTTATAGCATAACAAAGTAACACATAGAACATATAAAAACATGAACAAGCTCAACTCTAACCAAACGACATACCTCAATAATAGCAGTGTTGAGTAAACAAATCCAACCCGATATAGACTACATATCCTCAATAGGACTACTTGTGGCCATCGAATCAATTCTGGTCCTCCCAAAATAGATAGATAACATTCCCAAAGATCCACTGGAACCTATCCATAACATATACCATCAACTGTCTAACTCTGGCCATATATTATAGTCCACAACTAAGGAATATTCCCCCTTTGGGACTCCCAGTCTCCAAATCACAAGAATTTAGAAATCACCATATCTGATTCTAACTCCACCACTCAAATGACTAACAACTCCCTCATACACAATCATCTCACAAGAAATACTTCTATAATTCTTCCGTGCCACATAGAAAAATATGAATATTAGTAGTCGATAAACCAGGCGAGTACTGCAATACCAATGAAGCATTCGTAAGTGAAACACAAGTCGCCTTTTGAAATACACACTCTTCTTAGGTGATACCAGATAGTGTCAGTATTCTTCTAAATAGCAGAAACCATCCATACTGTTTAGAACTCATGATCTTCCTTTCAAAAATGAACTACAACCTTGTACATGTAAATCTCAATCTCGCACGTCGCACCACATCTAATATGCCATCATATGGAAATGCGGTAATATCATTATCAACTCCAAATCAGAAGCAGGATACATATCCCATATGTTAGAAACCTTCCATTTGATCCCATCCAACAAAAAATCACAATATGCAACGTATTCCTCAAACTGCTGAAGAAAATACCCAACCCAACTCGTGGTGGAAACCATCGAGAATTCTTTGAAACCCATTAGCACAAGACCAAGCCATCAAAACTGAAGCCCTCCAACTCAACTAAGTCATGTAGGTCACAAAACCCAAGTGTATTTCCACAAAACATTGATAAAGCCATCACCATATCATAACAACCAAAAGAACCGATCATATCCATTACCATGTTGATCCAGCTTACTACCAAGATGTCCTATTTCTCTATGTTCCTTCCGAATTGCCTTCAAGTTAACACTTCTCCTTGCCAGAACACCATGACCCTTACCCAAATCTCACCATAAGAGATCCTCATATGAAATTGTGTCATCTTAAAGCCCATAAGCCATTGTATTACCTCTTAAGCACCCAAAATACCGCATTCAAGATAACTACCCCAAAAAGACATTCTGTGAATCTGAAGCTATTTTCTTAACCTCGCTAATACTGAAATGTAGAATCACTAATGATATACAAATACCGCAAGTCCCGACACTACCCAATGCAAATCTCAGATCTTAGCTTTTTCACAAAATTTAAAAATTCCTCAAATGGCACATATGAATGTTGAACCTATTAGAACTTCCTCAACAGTCATCTACCCTACTATAATCATGAATGCACCGCCCAAACATGCCGAATGACTCTATGCTCCATTTGCACCCAAACACCTACAAAAGTACTCCACATCTCTAAGAAACTGAGTGAATCCCTACTCCATGCATACTACCTTCACCATGAATAGTAGCCTGAATCACTCCCATATTTTCATATATCCATAAAGTGTAATACATCATGCATCTAGATAGTTAAGCCTTCATATGTTCATGTAACACAAATCATAAAACATATCAAATCTTCTACCAAGTGCGTAACCAACCTCATGATCTTAGGCCAACTTCCTTAAGCAATCCACACTCAAATTGGAGCACTTGTAACCCACAAGTTGAAAGAAAACTCTCCATAGAAACATCATATGATCAAATAACCTCAAAACATTCGACAAGTGATAACCCACATGCGTAGCCTCAAACCAACAATTCTCTATACCCTTTCGTGGACACAACCACTGTGAAATCACTAAATCTTCCTGAGGCTGAACTCGTCAACAAAACATAAGAATACACTTAATTCCACAAACGAACAGTTGAAAGATCCCTAACATACTAATAACTCAGGACTGTACGACACATCACGATAGAAGTCAAGCACCCAATAGTCCTTTTCACATCCCAAGAAAACCATTCTCGTCACATCCAAGCCAACTGCACACATGCCGCAACATCACACTCATCTTATAACCATCCAACCACTCACCAAGCCATAAATACCATACGTAGGGATACTACTGGACATATAAGTCGAAAAGCGCATTCTTAAACAATTGAAACCAAAGCTACGTCCAAACTTGGCCTCAAGTCTTCCAGACTAGCCCATAACAAAACATAAAAAACACATCCCGTACCTAATCCATGAAATCACAAGCTGTCAATGTACAACTGATACTGAATGCTTACATAACATACGAGTGAGTGGAAAGAATTCAAAGACATACACTTCAAGTTCAATAAATGTCCCACGATAAGGAAGAAAAATGGGAATTTTATCTTAGATGCCCTGTAACCTCTTATAGATAGGTATGGACGTCATCATACCGATCCACAAGACTCTAGTAGACACTTTCTCGTGACTCGTAGATCCTAGAAACTTAGATATCAGATACCAACTAGTCACGACCCAAAGTTCAACTAGTCGTGATGGCACCTAACTCAACCCGCTAGGTATGCCAAATAACATTCAACACAACTCAACTAAGAATAATAGGAGTCAAGGAGTAAAAAATAACCGAATTTCTATACAAGATCCTAAGGATTGGTAGACAAATCATGAGCGTCTAAGACCTAGGTTTACAAAGCCGGTATGATATAAATACAACATATGTTTTAAATGTACATAACATATTACAAATCTAACTCTACCAAGGAAAAGTAGTAGCTATATTTGTAAAGCAAGTACGTTTCAATGCTAGCTCCCGCCATACACAACAATATCAACTCCAAGATCTGCATGTAAGGTGTAGAAGTGTAGTATGAGTAAAACCTACCCCATGTACTTAATAAGTATCATAAATAACCTCGGCGAGGTAATAGATGCAAGAATTATAAATAATATTCACCAATCACTTGTACAATTTGTAATTTTCAACAGGATCAGGACAATAATATAAAAAATCATGAAATTTTAGTCACGATCTCCTTGGAACACAAAATATCTTTAACTTACTCTACACAGTCAAGAATCCAATATAAAGGTATGATATGCAAATAATTCAGATAAACAACCAATGAGTATTGCAAATAAAGAAGAAATGCAATAATCAAATATCAATTCGTTGCCGCGGGAAAACCCGATCCAAATAGAAATCACATAACGACTCTCAGTCCTATATCATAATCTCATTAATCAAACCAAACCAGTAACCAGCTCTCCCAGAGCTTACATCAACCAAAAACCCATCATTTTCACACAATCCGCGTGTATACCATCAAGATAAAAACATGAGAGGATGACCCTAGGGGAATGGATCCGTATCGACACGTTTGCATGGATAACTCACGTGCTAATAATATCAACCGCACGGACAACTCACGTGCAATTAATATTAATACCTTGATCCGCACGAACAACTCACGTGTTGAACGGACAACTCACGTGCTAATATTATAAAAATCGCACGAACATCTTGCGTTCTAATAATCACAATCCTCCCCGTGTGGTCACTGGCTCAATATCACAATCCACCAGGTGTAGTCACAGGTACATTATCATAATCTTCCCAGCGTGGTCACATGCAAAAAATCTGTGATGACCCAAGGGGTCATTTTATGAATAAAGTCTCCGTTCTAGGCTTATTAGCCATAAAAAGACTAATTATAATTACCTCGATTTGCATGCGCAGTCCGATGATGAAACCGAAAATATTTTATGTGAAAATATAAGAAATAATATTTTTAGAGTTAAAGTTTGGCTGTCATTGACTTGGGTCAATATTTTGAGTAAACGGACCAAGATCTGTGTTCCGACGATCCTAGGAGGTCCGCCTCTCGCACGAACACACAGGGTTAAGTGGGCCTGGGGGAAGGGACCAGTTTCCTTCTACACGAACGCGGTCAAGACCTCGCGAACGCGAAGACCATTGGGCCTGACCCTATGCGAACGCGGCAGGCCCATCGCGAACGCAATGAAAGCCTGCCCAGCCATATACAATATGTTTTAAAAAACGGGCATCACCTATTTTCGAACTACAAAATTCTAGAGGCGATTTTTTCACACAAATTCATCCCCAAAGTGTTGGTAAAAAATTCTAAGCACTTCTCTTTCAATTACCCAATGTTTTTCATCACTTTTATATCAAAATCAAGAATTTTCATGGTAAAAATTGAGGGTTTGGGTAGAATTAGGGAATTTAAAAAAAAATTAAATTTTTTCCTAGAATTGGGGTCGGATTTTGAAATTAATTTAATATTTGGGCTCGAGGGTGAATGGGTAAACGTAATTTGGTCCGAACCCCGAGTTTGGACCAAGCGGGTTCGTGTTTTAACTTTTTTTGAGATAACTTAGGAAAATCATAATTTTTCAGTAAAGTTAGTTCCTTTAGCATTAATTAATGATAATAAACTGATTATGATTAGATTCGAGTGTATTGGAGGTGAATTCAAAAGGAAAAGATTTAATCGAGCAGTGAGTGGCCTGCGAAATTGAGGTAAGTGTTGTGTCTGACCTTAGATTGAGGGAATATGTATTGTGTGACTACTTGTTACTTGTTTATTTGATAAATCCAATGTATAGGTGAGGTGACGAGTACCTATATATTGTGGTCAAAGTCATACCATGCGAGTAAATGCTACTTCTTGTTATTTTGGTTGTCTTAAATCCTATGATCTGTGATTATTGTTGTTAGTGAAATGTTGAGAGATTAGTATCCGGTTCCACCGAGATGATTATTATTCTGAATCCTGAGTTGAGATTAAAATGATAAATGATGATAGTAACCATGATGAAATATTGATTTCTTGTGAAATTCCTTTGAGAACATTGAGTTGAGATTGAAATATTAAATGGTGATAGAAATTATGATGAAATACTGTTTCCTTGTGAAATCCTTTTTTATGTTATTGATGATTTTATTATATTGCGAGGAAGAGTGTAAAGCACGAAGGGTGATGCCATGCATGAATTTATTATATTGTGAGGAAGAGTGTAAAGCACGAAGGGTGGTGTCGTGCATGATTTATTTATAACGTGATGAAGAGAGTAAAGCACGAAGGGTGGTGCCGTGAATTCTTATTTATAATCTGCTGAGGATGAGAGTAAAAGCACGAAGGGTGATGCCGTGTATTCTATTTATTATTTGGTGAGGCTGAGAGTAAAAGTACGAAGGGTGATATCGTGCAAGTTCCATTTATAATATTAATTGCTAATATTATTGTTGATCACTGTCTGTGCTTGTCTTATTGTTATCCCCGTTATTTATGTTAAAAAAGAAAAGAAAATAAAAATTCCCCATCGCATGCTCCCTTCCCATTAATTTTTGTTTACATTCTTTAATTGCTATTATTTCCTGTTACCATGATTTCGATGTCCAGGTTTTATGTTGTGTCTTGTCCTAGCCTCGTCACTACTTCATCGAGGTTAGGCTTGACACTTACTCAATACATGGGGTCGGTTGTACTGATACTACACTCTGCACTCTTTTGTGCATATCTAGGTACCGGCCAGTGTTAAGAGATCTGAGTAGCCGATATCATCATTCGGAGACTCGAGGTAGATCTGCCGGTGTCCGCAGATTCCTGAAGTCTTCTCTAAGTTTTATAGAGATTTTTTTATTACACTCAAAAAAGATACATTATTTCTTTCAGCCCATTATTTGTAGTATTCTTAGTAGTTCGTGAATTGTGACACCAGACCCTAAGGTAGCCTCATAGTTATATATTTAGTTCGTGGCTCGATTTATTCATTGATTTATTATTTTATTCGTGAAGGCATGCATTAGAAATTATTAGATGTAGTTTATTTTTGATTGTCTTATTGTGTTAATTATATATTCAAAGGAAAAAAATGGCTAATCAAGTTCTAACATTGGCTTTCCTAGCAAGTGTGGTGTTAGACGCTATCACGATCTCTAGGGTTGGGAATTTGGTTCGTGACAAGATGGTATCAGAGCACTAGGTTGCTTAGGTCTCACAGTTCACGAACAAGCTTAATAGAGTCTAAAGGATCGGTACGGAGACGTCTGTACTTATCTCTTAGAGGCTATCGAGTTAGGAAACAACTCCATTTTTACTTCTACTTTAGCGTGCGACTCTTGTTTCTCAAATACTGATTGAATTCTTCTATTCTCTCGCATATGGTGAGAACACGTGCTTCCTCTTCCACTGACCAACACTCCGGTCCTCCAGCAGCAACAGCTCCTACTAGGGGCAGAGGCTTAGTCAGGGGCAGGACTCAACCCATTGCTCAGACAGCAGCCCCAGCTGTAGAACCCCAACTTGAGATTAATGAGGGGGTTCCAACTCAGACCGTTCCAGTGGGGCCAGCTCAAGTCCCAGAGGGGTTTATTGCTACCCCGGTACTTCATGATGCTTTGGTCCGTTTAGTGGCAATATGGAGAGTGTAGCCCAGACTGGCACATTCCTTGTAGCAGCAGCCGTATCTCAGGCTGGAGGAGGGGTCCAGACTCCTACTACCCACACTCCTGTTCAGACTACTCCTCAAATTCAGACCCAGTAGCCAATCCAGTTGGGGTAATTCAGCCAGTTGCTCCAGCACCGCCCGTTGATGGGGAAACTATGTGCACCGATGCTTTGTGGAGATTGGAAAGGTTCATTAAGTTATTTCCTGTTCATTTCAGTGGTGAGACATCAGAGGATCCTCAGGAATATCTTGATAGCTGTCATGAGGTACTTCGGAATATTGGTATTTTGGAGACCAATGGGGTCGAATTTGCTGCCTTTCAAATGGTGGAGGGATTATTTGTTGACTAGACCAGTTCGGACCTTCTTTGACTTGGGATCAGTTTTCTCATTTTTTTTGTGCAGAATTTTTTGCCTGTTAATACTCAAAAGGAGAAGCGTCGTCAGTTTGAGCGACTACAGCAGGGCAGCATAACTGTGACCCAGGATGAGAACCGTTTTGTGGATTTGGCTAGACATGCTATTCTTTTGTTGCCTACAGAGAGAGAGAGAGAGAGAGAGAGAGAGANGGGGGGGGGGGGGTTAGATGATTTATTGAGGGCCTTGATCAGCCCATTCGGTTGCAAATGACCAAAGAGACAGGGACTGAGATTTCTTTTCAGGATGCGGATAATATGTCCAGGAGGTTGAGTCAGTTCTTGGATGGGAGGTCAGGGATCAAACAAGAGACCTCGCCATTCCGGTGGTTTCAGTGGTGCCTCATCTGAAGGCGGGGTTAGTTTCAGTAGAGGCCATTCTTCCAGGCCATTCCATTCAGCATTTCAGGCTTCACATGGTACCTCAGGTGGTCGTGGTTCTTATATGCCTCCTTCTACTCAACCAGTCTACAGTGCACCATTAGCTCCTATCGGTGCACCTCATCTCCAGAGTGTTCAGGGTGGTTATACTAGTCGACAAGGTTAGTTTGCCGGCTAGTAGTCTCAGCATTCAAGGTCTTGTTACACTTGTTTCGACCCGAGGCACATTTCCATATATTGTCCTTGCGCGTCGGATGATTCTCAGTATCAGGGTTCCCGTGCTATAATTCTAGCACCGCCTGTGCAGCCAGCCACGAGTAGGGGTCAGGTAGCTAGAGATAGAGGACAGGTTGTTAGAGGTGGAGGTCAGGTCGCTAGGGGTGGAGGCCAACCCGCTAGAGGTAGAGGTCCGCCTATCAGAGGTCCTCCCAGAGACATGGTTCAGGGTGGTGGAGCCCATCCCCAATTATATGCATTTCCAGCTAGATCCGAGGCGGAGTCCTCTGATGCTGTCATTATAGGTATCATTTGAGTTTGCAATAGAAATACCTCAGTTTTGTTTGATCCGGGGTCTACTTATTCTTATGTGTCATTATATTTTGCCTCGTATTTGGTTGTGCTCCGCAATTCCTTGAGTCTTCCTGTTTATCTGTCTACACCGGTGGGGGATGCTATTGTGGTAGATCGTGTGTATCGTTCGTGTGTAGTAGTCATTGAGGGTATTGAAACTTGTGTGGACCTTTTGCTTCTTGACATGGTTGATTTTGATGTTTTAATGGGAATGGATTAGTTGTCGCCTTATTATGCCATCTTGGACTGTCACGCGAAGATAGTTACTTTAGCTTTGCCGGGGTTGTCTCGATTGGAATGGAAAGGGAATCCTTGTCATTCTCCCAGCAGAGTGATTTCTTATGCCAAGGATCGTCGCATGGTTGAGAAGGGGTGTTCTGCTTATTTGGCTCATATCCGTGATTCTGATGTCGAGGTTTCTTCAATAGAGTCAGTGCTTATTGTTCGGGAGTTTCCCAAAGTTTTTCCTGCAGACCTGCCGAGGATGCCACCCGACAAGGATATCGATTTTTGTATTGATGTTGTTCCAGGAACTCAGCCCATTTCCATTCATCCATACCAGATGGCCCCACCAGAATGGAAAGAGTTGAAAGAATAGTTGCAAGACTTGCAGAATAAGGCTTTCATCAGACCTAGTTTCTCACCTTGGGGTGCACCGGTTTTATTCGTAAAGAAGAATGATGGGTCGATGAGAATGTGTATAGATTACCGGCAGTTGGATAAAGTTACTATCAAGAATAAATATCCATTGCTTAGAATTGATGATTTATTTGATCAACTTTAGGGTGCCAGGGTGTTTTCAAAAATTGATTTGAGATCGGGCTACCATCATTTGAAGATTAGGGAGTTTGATGTTCCTAAGACAGCCTTTCGGACGAGGTATGGGCACTATGAATTTCTAGTGATGTCTTTTGGGTTGACTAATGCACAAGAAGCCTTTATGGACTTGATGAATCGGGTTTTCAAGCCTCATATGAACTCTTTTGTAATCGTGTTCATTGATGACATTCTTATATACTCCCGCAGTCGGGAAGAGCATGAGCAACACCTCCGTATAGCACTCCAGACTTTGAGAGACAATCAATTGTATGCAAAGTTTTCAAAATGTGAGTTCTTGTTGGATTCAGTAGCCTTCTTAGGACATATTGTATCAGTAGAGGGTATTCAGGTAGATCCTAAGAAGCTAGAGGCAGTCAAGGACTGGTTTAGACCCACTTTAGCCACGAAAATTAGGAGCTTCTTAGGTTTGGCTTGTTACTACCATCGATTTGTGGAGGGGTTCTCATATATAGTAGCCCCGATGACGAGATTGACTTAGAAGGGTGCCTCATTCAAATGGTCGGACGAGTGTGAGACGAACTTTAAAAGGCTCAAGACAGCTTTGACTTCAGCGCCGGTATTGGTGTTACTATCAGGTTCAGGATCTTTCACGGTATATTGTGATGCTTCCCGTGTTGGGTTGGGAGCGATATTGATGCAAGAGGTTAGGGTGATAGCATATGCATCGTGGCAGTTAAAGATTCATGAGAAGAATTATCCTGTCCATGACTTAAAATCGGCAGCCATTGTTCACGCATTGAAGATTTGGAGGCACTATCTTTATGGCGTGCCCTGTGAGGTTTACACGGATTATCGTAGCCTTCAGTACTTGTTCAAGAAAAAGGATCTTAATTTGATATTAGAGTTATTGAAAGACTATGACGTCACTATATTGTATCATCCGGGAAAGGCCAATGTGGTGATCGATGCATTGAGTAGAAAGGTAGTAAGTATGGGCATCCTTGCATTTATTCCAGTCGGTGAGAGACCATTAGCTTCAGACATTCAGACTTTGGCTAATCAGTTCGTGAGGTTGGATGTTTCACCCAGCTGTATTTTAGCTTGTACAGTCGCTCGGTCTTCCTTATTTGAGCGTATCAGAGATCGACAGGATGATGACCCGCATTTGATGGTCCTTAGGGACACAGTTCGGCACGGTGGTGTCAAGAAAGTTACAGTTGGATATGACGGTGTTTTGAGGATGCATGGTCGTATATGTATGCCTAATGTTGATGGGCTTCGTGAGTTGATCCTTGAAGAGGCTCAAAGTTCTAAGTATTCTATTCACTCAGGTGCTGCCAAGATGTACCAGGACTTGCGACAGAACTATTGGTGGAGAAGGATGAAAAGGGATATTGTTATTTATGTGGCTCGTTGTTTGAATTGCCAACATGTGAAATATGAGCATCAGAGACCCGGTGGTTTTGCTTCAGCAGATAGAGATTCCTGAGTGGAAGTGGGAGCGTATCATTATGGACTTTGTTGTTGGACTCCCACGGTCTCAGAGGAAGTTTGACGCTGTTTGGGTTACTGTGGATAGGCTGACTAAATCACCATATTTTATTCTAGTGGCAAGCACTTATACTTTGGAGCGGTTGGTAGAGATATATATATATTCGAGAGATTGTTCGCCTTCATGGTGTGCCCGTGTCTATCATTTTTTATAGAGGTATGCAGTTTACCTCGCACTTTTGGAGGGCAGTTCAACGTGAGTTAGGTACCCGAGTTGATTTGAGCACATCATTTCATCCTTAGATGGACGGGCAATCCGAGCGTACTACTCAAGTTTTAGAGGATATGCTTTGCGCTTCTGTTATCGACTTTGGAGGTTCTTGGGATCAGATCTTGCTGTTAGCGGAGTTTGCCTATAATAATAGTTATCATTCGAGCATTCAGATGGCTCCATAGAGGCATTATATAGTAGACAATGTAGATCACCAGTTGGATGGTTTAAGCCGGAGAGGCTCGGTTATTGGGTACAGACTTAGTTCAGGAGGCCTTAGATAAGTTCAAGATTATACAAGATCAGCTTCGTGCAGCTCAGTCTATGCAAAAAAGTTATGCCGACCGTAAGGTTCGTGATGTGGAATTCATGGTTGGATAGAGAGTATTGCTTCGTGTATCACCCATGAAGGGTGTTATGAGATTAGGGAAGAAGGGTAAGTTGAGCCCTAGGTATATCGGATCATTTGAGATTCTTGATAGAGTGGGGGAGGTAGCTTATAGACTTGCGTTGCCTCCAGGGTTATCCTCAGTTCATCCGGTATTCCATGTGTCTATGCTCCAAAAATACCATGGGCACCTGTCCCACGTGTTAGATTTCAGCTTTAGCTTTGTTCAATTGGACAAACATTTGACTTATAAGGAGGAGCCGATATCCATTTTAGACGGACAGGCTCGTTAGTTGAGGTCAAAGAGTTATCCTTCAGTTCGGGTGCAGTGGAAAGGTCAGCCCGTTGAGGCAGCAACTTGGGAGTCCGAGTCGGACATGTAGAGTAGATATCCACACTTGTTTGCCAATTCAGGTAATCTTCTATGTCCATTCGAGGACGAACATTTATTTTAGGGGTGGAGATTGTAATGACCCAAGGGGTCATTTTATGAATAAAGGCTCCGTTCTAGGCTTATTATCCATAAAAAGACTAATTATAATTAACTCGATTTGCGTGCACAGTCCGATTGTGAAACCAGAAAGCTTTTATGTGAAACTGTAAGAAATAATAATTTTTAGAGTTAAGTTTTGTTTTAGTTTACTTGGGTCAATAGTTTGAGTGAACGGACTCAGATCTGTGTTCCGACGATCCCGGGAGGTCCGTAGTAAAATATGGGGCTTGGGCGTATGCCCGAAATTTAATTCTGAGGTTCCCAGCCTTAGAAATCAATTTTTGAAGAAAAATTATTTTGCTGAATTTGTAATGAAATGAAGAAACAAATTAATGTTTGAATCCATTGGTATCGGGCCCGTATTTTTGTTGCGGAGCTCGGTACAAAATTGTTATAGCATTTAAGTACTATCTGTGAAATTTTGTGAGAATCGGAGTTTATTTGACGTGATTCGATTATCTGGTTGACAAATAGTGAAATTTAAGTGTTCTTGAGAAAAATGATTAGTTTTGAGGTTTAATTCATTGTTTTAGATGTTACTTTCATGATTTGATCGCACGAGCAAGTCCGTATGATATTTTTAGACTTGCGTGCATGTTTGGTTTGGAGCCCCGAGGGCTCGGGTGAGTTTCGGGTAGGCTACGGGATGTTTTACACTTGAGAAATTCTGCTGTTATGACTGTACCTGGTGCACAGTCCTTTTGTTCATCGCGTTCGCGTTGCTTTGCTCGTGAACACGTAGAGTAAAGTGCACTGGGGGTGTTTTTGTGTTATGCGAAAGCATAGCCTCTCACGCGAACGTACAGGGTTAAGTGAGCCTGGGGGAGGGGACCCATTACCTTCTACGCAAACGCGGTAAAGACCCCGCGAACGCAAAGGCCATTGGGCCTGACCCTATGCGAGCGCCGCAGGCCCATCACGAATGCGATGAAGGCATGCCCTGCCATACAAAATATGTTTTAAAAATCAGACATAACCTATTTTCGAACTACAAAGACCTAGATGCAATTTTCTTCATACAAATTCATCCCCAAAGTGTTGGTAAACAATTCTAAACTCTTCTCTTTCAATTACCCAATGTTTTTCATCACTTTTCAATCAAAAATCAAGAATTTTCATGGTAGAAATTGAGGGTTTGGGTAAAATTAGAGAATTTTGAAAACAATTCAAATTTTGACCTCAAATTGGGGTCGGATTTCGAAACTAATTGCATATTCGGGCTCGGGGGTGAATGGGTAAACGCAATTTGGTCCGAGCCCCGAGTTTGGACCAAGCGTCCCGGGGGTCGGGTTTTAATTTTTTTGAGATAACTTAGGAAAATCATAATTTTTCAGTAAAGTTTGTTCCTTTAGCATTAGTTAATGATAATAAACTAATTATGATTAGATTCGAGTGTGTTGGAGGTGAATTCGAAAGGAAAAGCTATAATCGAGCACTAAGTGGCCTGCGAAATTGAGGTAAGTGTTGTGTCTAACCTTAGATTGAGGGAATATGTATTGTGTGACTACTTGTTACCTGTTTATTTTCTAAATCCAATGTATAGGTGAGGTGACGAGTACCTATATATTGTGGTCAAAGTCATACCATGCGAGTAAATGCTACTTCTTGTTATTTTGGTTGTCTTAAATCCTATGATCTGTGATTATTGTTGTTAGTGAAATGTTGAGAGATTAGTATCCGGTTCCACCGAGATGATTATTATTCTGAATCCTGAGTTGAGATTAAAATGATAAATGATGATAGTAACCATGATGAAATATTGATTTCTTGTGAAATTCCTTTGAGAACATTGAGTTGAGATTGAAATATTAAATGGTGATAGAAATTATGATGAAATATTGTTTCCTTGTGAAATCCCCTTTTTATGTTATTGATGATTTGATTATATTGTGAGGAAGAGTGTAAAGTACGTAGAGTGATGTTGTGCATGACTTAATTATATTGTGAGGAAGAGTGTAAAGCACAAAGGGTGATGACGTGCATGATTTATTTATAATGTGAGGAAGAGAGTAAAGCACGGAGGGTGATGCCGTGCATTCATAATTATAATCTGGTGAGGATGACAGTAAAAACACGAAGGGTGATGCCATGTATTCTGTTTATTATTTGGTGAGGCTGAGAGTAAAAGCACGAAGGGTGATGTCGTGCAAGTTCCATCTCTATTATTAATTGCTACTATTATTGTTGATCACTGTCTGTGCTTGTCTTATTGTTATTCCATTCCTTATGTAAAAAAAAGAAGAAAATTCCCCATCACATGCTCCCTTCCCATTAATTGTTGTTTACATTCTTTAATTGCTATTATTTCCTGTTAACATGATTTCGATGTCCAGGTTTTATGTGGTGTCTTTTCCTAGCCTCATCACTACTTCGCCGAGGATAGGCTCGGCACTTACTCAGTACATAGGATCGGTTGTACTGACACTACACTCTGCACTCTTTTGTGCATATCCAGGTACCGACCAACGTTAGGAGATCTTAGTAGTCGATATCATCATCCAGAGACACGAGGTAGATCTGCTGGCGTCTGCAGATTCCTAGAGTCTTCCCTTAGTTCTATAGAGATTGTTTTATTACTCTAAAAACAGATACATTATTTATTTCAACCCATTATTTGTAGTATTCTTAATACTTCGTGGATTGTGACACCAAACCCTGGGGTAGCCGCATAGTTCTATATTTAGCTCGTGGCTCGATTTATTCATTCATTTATTATTTTATTCGTGAAGGCATGCATTGGAAATTATTAGATGTAGTTTATTTTTAGATTGTCTTATTCTGTTAAGTAAATATTCAAAGGAAAAAATGGATAATCAAGTTGTAACATTGGCTTGCCTAGAAAGTGTGGTGTTAGGCACCATCACGACCCCTAAGGTTGGGAATTTGGGTCGTGAAAATATCATGATTCGCCCGGCGTGGTCACAAATACAACATCATAATTTGTCCTGCGTGGTGACTTGCTACCAGTCCCAACCATATCACACATAAATAAGATATGCAAGAATACATATACTTGATGAACGAACATCAAATTTCATAATCTTGGACTGGTATAAGTGGCATGCTAAGGTCTATGCATGTGAAAGTGTGATATCATAACTCAAAATAGGTGCATACATCACAAAATAGCAGACATCCTGCTAAATCAGGAGATTAACCTCTATGAAATCTCAAACATGACTCAAATGGATCATAACGGGGGGGGGGGGGGGGGGGGGNNNGGGTGGTTAGAATCAAGAGGATATATCACAATATGAGGTTTATCAATCAATTCAAGGCATTTCATAGCCCTAAGCACGACACCGAACATGGATTAATACCCTGGTGTTCGCACATGGGCTCAACCCCAAACGTATGTGCACCCATATCATGCAGTTATAACAAATAAAAAAACTAGTGCCTTAACAATGTTTAGATAGGATACTTACCACAAGCAAGCCAAATCAAATATCAAGCAACGCAAACAATACTCTAGAAATGCCATCTCTAGCAAATCGACCTCCGAACGGCTCGAAACTAACGAAAAGCAACTCAAAATTATCAAATAATGCTAAGGGAAACAAACCCTATTAAAAATAGGCTCTCCATTTTCTACCTCACCCTGATTTTCCAAAATGTGACATCTTGTTATTCAATATCTATAACAATTCCATCCTCTAATTCACCGATGAACACATATCCCTTTGGAGTGTTCTGAATATCTTATAAAGATATATTTCTTGCCTTTTGGACCTAATTTTCCAAATTTGCTACAAGAATCTTTTACATATGCAGCACAACCACAAGGTTGTAAATCATTTAAGTTTGGTTTATGACCAGTCCAAGACTCATTAGGAGTGGAAGAAATTAATTTAGAAGGTACATTGTTCAATATGTAGGCTATAGCCAATAATGCATCTCCCCAAGAGGAGATAGGTAAAATTTTCCAACGCAACATGTACCTTATGATCTCCAACAGTGTTATAGTCCTCATTTTTGCTATACAATTTTGTTGAGGTGTGTAAGGAATAATTAATAGTCTGGTGATGCCCTTTTCATTACACAAATTTTCAAATTATTTTAATAAATATTCACGCCATCTATCGATTGTTAGGGTCTTAATCCTTTTGTCTAATTGATTTTCAACATCATTCAAATATTTCTTAAAATATTCTAGAGCTTCACATATATGGGAAGTCAAATAGACATAATCGAAGGTATGTGAAATCATCGACAAATGTAATGAAAGGAAACATAGAAAACCTAACTTTCACATTCATTGGATCATAAACATCATAATCAATTAATTACAATGAGAATTTATTTCTCTTAGCTTTCCCTAATGGTTTATATGTAATCTTTCCGACAAGATAATGTTCATAAGTTGGCATGTCTATTCTGGAGAAAAAAATCCAAATATCCCTCCCTAGCCAATCTATTTATTCGATCTAGCTATATGTGACCAAATTTAGTATACAATGATGCGTTAGTTCACATGATAGTCATAGGTGGAATGGTTACTATTTAATATTAATAAACCATTCCACAACCAAAAAAAATATTATCTAGAGTACTTTTCATAATATTGCTACTGAAAAGAAACATTATACAAGAACAAGAAGAACTTGGAAATATTGCACTTCATCTCATGTTTATCTTTCTTCTTATTATGCTAATTTTCCTTTTGGAATTTAGCATGTTATTTTTCTTGGAGGGTCCCTATCTGGTATCTTTTTCATTTTTTCCCTTTATCAAGTTTTCTTATGTCGAAGCCTGAAAAGGTTTTTACCACCTGATTCTTCCATATAGCACTAGGAATAACTCGTGCAACACCAAGCACTTGTCTTCAAGCTCCATATGACGGGCAACATCAAAAAGCTTTTGATATTATCATTATGGGTTGTATTAATATTCAAAAAGTTCCCAACTGCTGGAAAGAGAGTGGATCACTACTTTCTGTTCATTAGTGAGAACATTACCAACACTTTTAAGTTGAGAAATTATTTTAGGCATCACCTTACGGTGCTGCTTGACACTATGATCATTTAACTTCTTGTACGTGTCAAACTTAATTATCAATTATCTGAGGCGAGTCACAGTTGTACTTCCATATGTCTCTCTTAAGTATGCCTATAAGGCATGATCAATAGGATATTATTCATATTCATGGATACGATCATCAACATCATAACTTACAATTGATCCTTGGGTAGTGGAATATTTCTTTTTTCATGCATTGTAAGCATTGCTATCGTTCCTATGTTGGGCAATATTATCTTCCCCGTGTTGACACATCATATAGTTTATATTCTCTAGAGAATCTTGCTCTTCCAATATATACCATATCTTATGGCTTAATATATTATAATTTTGCCATAAAACTTGTAACCCTTCTTCAAATAAGCAATAATACTTTTTTAAGTCATAGTCTATTATAATTATAAGAGACATTCATGCAAGTATCACTCATGAATAATGCGTGTGACATACACACTCAAGAAAATAAAATCTCTAAATGACTTCGCATTTAGTTTAGAATCGAAAGGTCACATAGTTTTCTTTCATCATCTACAGTCCAAACATTTGATCAAAAGTGAAAAATATTTCTTAGTTTGTATTATCTTAATATCCATGACTAGAATCACACAGTTTCTTTAAGTCTTATTCTCTTACAACACTCTATTATATATGTCAAGGAACAAAAAATATAACAGAAGAGACAAAAAAATAAATATTCATGAATTACATAATTACAAGTCATATATATACATTAGTTAATTCTAACATGTCATTCTCCTCATTACAGTGGTGATAAGGATTCACAATAATATCATCCAAAGTCTTAGCTAGCTTGTCTATAGGAGAATATTAATAAAATCGAGCCCAAAGACATGTTTTTATAAGCCAAGATTCCTTAATTTAGCTTATATATCCTTTTTCTCCCACTCAGCTTCAAGCACCTGAGTGTATATCCAATGGTTCTCATTTGGACCAAAATTATGATATATGCCAGCCAATACATCACACCAATGACTTGAGAGACAATTTGTAACAACCCAATCAGTCGTTTTGAGCATTTGCATTTCAGTCAGTTGTTTGAAGTCTTGAGTAGTTTCATATGATGTATTATAACTTGTGTGAGTCGTCGGGTCTGGTTTTCAGGTGATTCATGATTGATTTGAAAGAATAATTCTCAACTAGGAAGCCTTAAGCTGCAAAAGTTGACCAAATTTCATTTTTGTGTATTTGACCTCGGTTCCATTACGTTTGCATGGTGATGTTGGACTTGGGAATATCTCAGAATATGCATTTGGATTTCTATACAAGGTTTCGACACTATTTGATAAAAGTTGACAATTTTAAGGTTTGGAAAGTTTACTAGTTTGACCAGGAGTTGACTTTGATGATATCGGGTTTGAATTGTCATTTTGGAAATTAAAATAGATTCGTTTTTTCATTTGGAACTTGTGTGAAAAATTTGAGGTCATCCCAAATGAACTTTTTATGGTGCGACACGAGTTTTGGATGTTGAAAGTTCAAAAGTTCATCAAGTTTGACTTGAGATGCGATTTGTGGTTTTTATGTTGTTATGGCTGGTTTGAGGCCTCGATTAGGTCCGTGTTATTGTTTGAGACTTGTTGGTATGTTCGTATGGGGTCGCGAGGGCTCGAGTGAGTTTCGGAGGTGGTTCGGATCATTTTGGATGGTTTTTGTATTGTTGATTGTCGGTGTGTTTGCAAAGCATCGTGATCGGTAAGCTAGGCTTTAAGATCGCTTTTGCGACTTTAAGATAGCATTCACGTAGGTTGTGGGGGTTTGAGAATCACGTTCGCACATGAGGAATCGCGTTTCATATTTTTGAGATAAGGTTGGAGGTATTTCTCTTCACGTTCGCGAGGGTCTGGGTCAGTTGTGCATCGCGTTCGCGAGGACTATGGAGATAACACATAGAGTAATTTGAGGGCAGTGGAGTTTGTGCTTGACGATCGTGAAGTTGGTGCTGCGATCACGAAGAGTGTACATGGGCAGTGCATATAAGTACTCGATTTCAGATCGTAAGCTCATTTTATCATATTTTGTGTTGGGAGAATGGATTTGGGTGATTTTGGAGACGATCTTCACCACATGAATTGGGGTAAGTGTTTTCTACTCGATTTTCATTATATTCTATGATTCCATCATTATTTTGGCATTTGATTGTTGACATATCTAAACTTGGATTTTAGGGTATTTAACCCCGAGAACTATGTTATAAGATATGTATTGGGGTAACACATTTGCTAGGGGACGAGCGTGTGGGCGTGCACCGGGTTAATCATGATTAAAGTTGACTATTAAACTATGACCAGACATGTTTTGCAGTTATATCTTGTTCTATTCGTGTAATTCCTTCTTGTTAGGGTAATTGAGCTGAAATTCGTGTTAGAAATCATGTTTAGGCTATGTGCTTATTCGGTTGAGACCTAATGACGCTATTTCTTTTGTTTTGAATTATCTTCTCTAATTGTTGTTATATACTAAGTCATGATTCTTCATTTGTATATCATATCTCTGTCTATATTCAATGTTCACTATTACATCACATGTTATAATTATTGTGGTATGAGATTGTGTGCCCTCGAGACTTGAGAGATTGATGACTAAGGTGAGCTTGAGAGCCGTGTTGTGACTGTTATTGTGGATCAGTCTGTGCGTCGTAACATGCCTTATTCGATTATGTCTTATTGTTGATCAGCTTGCACGTCGCAGTAGGAATATTGGCTTATTTATCATTGTGGATCGGGCTACACACCGCATCATGCCTTATAGACTTTTGAATTGTGCTTGGGCAGGATCCACCCTTCCGGAGTCTAACATACCAGCAATAAACTCAAGCACAAAGATATATGTATATATATATATATATATATATATATATATATATATATATATATATATATATATATATATATATATATATATATATATATATATATATATATATATATATATATATATATATATGCACTTAGGTGAGGGACTTATGAGCTAGACACCCGTACAATGCTGTGTGATTTTTTGTGGGTGTGTGTGTGTGATGAAGTGGGAATTTGAAACAGGAAACTTGAGTATGTTGAAGGGTAGAGTACCTTCAGATATCACCGTGAAATCGTTCATTTGACATGTGCACTTGGCATGTAGGCATAGAGATGTATTTTTTCTCATGCTGGACATGTGACATTCATGATTGACATATACATTTAACATGTAGGTATATAGATGTATATTCGTCATGCTAGACGGTATATGGTAATTGATGACTTGACATGTATATTTACATGTAGGCATAGAGATGTACAATCCTCATGCTAATTCATAAACAAAAATTTTATCTGGTGTTGTGAATTGGAAATATAGTTCTATCGATAAAATCATGTTTATTTATTTTAGGTTTTAATATCTGGACTTGACTGTTATACTTGGAAAGCATGGCTACCTTTTCGTAACTGTGAATGAGCTAGGCATAAGTACGTTGGGTTGGCTGTAATCATACTATATTTATGCACCTTGCGTGTATATTATGGAGCTAATGTTCGTGTGTATGATGGGAGATGGCATTAAAGATGTACCTGCATTTTTGTTATAGATGCCTCTTGTTCTTGGGAGCTTTAGATTTATAAATCTGTTTATGTATATTTAAAATATATGATGTATTTATTTCGTCCCATCTTTGTAAATTCTAAGTCATAGAAAATCGTGACTTGTACTACCAATCCTTGAGATTTTTTTTATAGAAAACTCAGTTATTTTATTTATTGATTCCTCTTATCCTATTCGATTTTTTAATCTATCATTTGGCTTACCTAGCGGGTTGGGTTAAGTGCCATCATGACTAGATATATTTTGATTCATGACAAGTTGGTATTAGATCCCTAGGTTCATAGGTTCTATAAGTCACGAGAAAATGTCTTGTAGAGTCTTGCAGATCTGTATGATAACATCCATACATATTTTCGAGAGGATACAGGGCATCTAGGATAAGCTTTCAATCTTTTATTCATTTTTGTGCGGCATTGATTCCGCTTGAAGCGTATCTCTTTGAATTCCTTACACTCACTCGTATGTTATGTGATCCCTGAGTATCGGCTGTGCATCGATGGCTTGTGGTTCCATGGATGAAATGCAATATGTGTTTTTTATGTTATGATGATGGTCCAGTCTGGAGGACTTGAGGCCAGGTTTTGACAGCAACTTAGGCTCAGTGGTTTTGGTTGAGTTAGTATGTACTTTTGACTCGTAAGTTGGGGAATCTGTTATTGATTATTTGGTTTCACGATTATGTATTGTATTGGTTTCGGTGTGAGGCATACTTGTAGATCGGTTATGACTTGCAGAGTTTGGTTTTGAGGATGACTTAAGCAAGTAAATTTCTAGGTGCATGATGTATTAAACCTTATGTATATGGAAGTCTTGGAATGGTTTAAGTTTCTAGTCGTGTAGATGTAGTATACTGAGAAAAAGGGATTCACTCGATTGCTTAGAGTTGTAGATTACTTATTTGGATGTTGGCGTGCTAATGTAGCACAAGTTGTTCGGCTCGCTTGGGCGGTGCCTTTGAGATTTTAATGGCGTGGATAACTCCTGAGAAGGTTCTAATGAGTTAAAGATTCATATGTGGTATTTGATGAATTTTTGGATTGTTAGTCGGCTAAGATTTGAGATCTACAATGGATGGTGTCGAGACTCGTGGTATTTCTGTATCATTGTAGATTCTATATTTTAGTAACAAAGGGGTTAAAGAAACAACTTTAGATTCACATAAGGTCTCTTCAGAGTGGGTATCTTGGATGTGGCATTTTTGGGTGCTTAAGAACTAATAAAATGGTTTTTGGGCTTTAGGGTAACATGGTTTCATACTAGGATCTCGTGTGACGAGTTTTAGTTGAGATCGCGGTATTATGGCAAGGAGAAGTGTTAACTTGAAGGAAATTCAGAAGAAACTCGGAGGAAATAGGACATGTTGGTAGTAGGTTGGATAAATATGTTAATGGTATGCCCAATTCTTTTGGTTCTTATGACAAGGAGAGGATTTACCAGTGTATTGTGGCAAAACACTTGGGCTTTACAACATGCGAGACCAGGTTGAGTTAGAGGAATCCAATTCTGATGGCTTGGTTATGTGCAAATGGGTTTCAAAGCGTTCTCGATGATTTCTGCCATATATTGAGATGGATATTTTCTACAGGTATGAGGGGTATGTTGCGTGTTGTAATTTTATCTTGGATGTGAGTCAAGTAATAGGTTTCTGGCTGATTGCGTATGTACTACTGCTTGTGATTCAGAGTAGATAATGAGGTTCTCGTATTATCATAATATGGCATGATAAATGAGGTGCGTAATATGGGCTTGAGGTTTGCATGTACAAGATTACGGTTCAATTTTGAAGGGAAGATAAAGAATTTTAGACAACATGGACAGTCTCAGATATATAGAATAATGTTGGCTCTATCTGGTATCACATGACAAGACAACGCATTTCAGAAAGCGTTCGCCTTGTTGATGCTTCACTGGTATTGCGGTTACTCGCTTGGTCGATCGACTGCTGATGTTTGAATTTTTCTATGTGGCACGGAAGAATTATGGAAGTATTTCTCATGGAATGATTTTGTATGAAGGATGTGTCAGTCATCTGAGTGGCAGATATGGGATCAGATCTAGTAATCTTTTTGTATTCTTGTGGTTTAGAAACTGGGAGTCTCAGAGGCGAATTGTTTCTTTGTTACGCACTGCAAAGATATGGAAAGGTTGTATATAGGTTCCAATTGATCTTTGAAATGGTTATCTACTCATCTTGTATATATCTGATGGTATGTGTTATATATAGGTTCCAATTGATCTTTGGAAAGGTTATCTACTCATTTTGGAAGGACCATAATCGACTTGGAGGCCACTGGTAGGCGTAATGAGGATGTGTACTTTACACCTGGTCTTATTTGTTGACTCAACATGACTATTGTTGAGGGGTGTATCATTCACTTAGAGTTAAGCTTCGTATTATGATATTATCTATATGTTACTCTTCTATGCTACGTTGGGTGGTGATATGTTGGTTACTTGCACACATGATGCGGTTCTGTTTGGGCATTGTGGCGGAACTCGAGCGAGATATTACTTAGGATGTCGAATGGTAGATTGCACCTTGGTTATGTTCTTTCATGCTGGTGGTATATTGTAATATCCGTTTCTCAGTGGTTATGGTCATGCACCTTGTGTGGTTGTTTTCGATTTGTGTATGGTTGTTGATTTTGTGCATTATGGCTCGAGATATTTCAAGTGGATCGGTGTTTGGATTGGATCATGCACTACGACAGAGTTTGTCACACCCCAACCTTGGGGAGCATGACTGGAGCTCAATCGAGATATCACGGTCAAGCAAGCTTGCTTGATTCCTTCTTCTTGACCTTACCCATGAATAAAGTGAATATATATTCCATTAACTAGGCAATGAGAAGATTACATGAACAACACCAAATCCATTCTCGAAATTCCTTACACATTGCTAGTTTACCTTACCCAAATTAACATAAAACCCACACTATGTCTACTGAGCCTCTAGTTGATATGAGTGAAATGATAGTGCTGGCGACAATGCCCTGATTGTACCTCAAAACACTATACAAAAGGAATAAGAGAGACAAGACTCCGATATGAAGTGGGGATCACCAAGTCAGCCGAGAAGAGGGTGTACTTGTATCACTGATTGTTGTCGCCAGCTGTGGAACCACCTGTATCCATTAAAGATGCAGCGTCCCTAGCAAAGAGACATTAGTACATGTAGAATAGTACTAGTACTTAAAGCAGACAAAAAAATGTAAATAATGGTAAGGTAATCCGAAAGGAGGTAGATGAGACACATTAAGAAGCTATGAAACAAACCATAAGATCGTATGAAAGTGAGCCACACGAGCCATGATATGAGATATAACCAGTATAATATAAGTGTACACTATGTACCAACAAAGGACAATGAAAATGGAACCTATTGTTCGTGTTGGCCTTACATCTCACCAAACCGTCCACAACCCTTTCTTACTATGCACCTATGTGTTTCACAAACCGTCCATAGGGTTCATCCATACTATACACCTATGCATTTCATAGACCGTCCATAGGTTTCATCTATACTATAAACCTATGCGTTTCATAGACCGTCCATAGGGTTCATCTATCCCATGCGCATATGCGTTTCATAAACTGTCCATAGGGCTCATCTATTCTATGCACCTATGCGTTTCACATACCGTCCATAAGCTCATAACACATTATTTTGCACATGACTATATGTAAGCTCAAAGCTGCATGAGTAACATTACATTTAAGGTCATAAGTTCCTGGATCATTGGAATATTTCATGTTCATTCTCATCAAGGAGAAACACAACTTATTATATTAACACATGTATGGTGAATCAATGAGTAGATTTCAATGGCACATGGACCCAATTCCTTTTCTTCAAGGTTCATTATCAATTGGCTTAGGACATCTCTCTTTCATCTCATTATGTACTCATTTGTCATCTTAAGGTCATTAGCTATGTTCATGATTCTTGGGGACTTAACATCAAGGTCATTTGCATTTATTATTTTAGAAACATACATACTACGATTGAAATTATTGGAATGCTTAATTTCAATTTCATACTTGTTTGTAAACTTGAATCTCTACTACAATTCCATGGGTCATCACCGAACCTTAAAGGTATTTAAAAAATTAGGAATCATTGCTACAAACACATGAGTAATAAAAGCTTAAGACAATTAGAATTTATCTAAAAAGGGGGAGGAGCATAGGGATTTTACTTGAAGCATGAGTTTGAGTCATAAGCATTCGAGAAGTCAATCATACTTGAACTATTTTTCAGTGA
Source organism: Nicotiana paniculata (assembly GCA_005239505.1). Classification (NCBI taxonomy): domain Eukaryota; kingdom Viridiplantae; phylum Streptophyta; class Magnoliopsida; order Solanales; family Solanaceae; genus Nicotiana; species Nicotiana paniculata. The sequence continues at coordinate 26,091 of ML340684.1, read as the reverse complement.
TGAATACAAAGAAGACAATCAAATCATGATTTGAGTATGTAAACATTATGCAAGTCATCCTTTTGAGGCAATTTAACAAATTGAGAATAGGAACTTGAACAAACCATGCTTGGGGGGTTCATGAGGTATTCATGGAATCTGATTCTACGGAAGGAGTTTAGACAACATACCTTGCTTGATATTTCCTTAGATTACTACAACATCCCACAATCCTAGCAACCTCAACCTTTAGAAACATAACCAAATTTTACCATAGTTAGGAAGGTGTTCTTATTTTAGACCATTCTGACATTTCATCAAACACCTAATATTCAAAATCGATTACAAGGTCCCACAATAGAAATTCGTATACCCTCACCATGAATTGTCAAGTACCCAAAAAATATACTATATCCTTAAAACACCCATCAACCATTATTAGCCACATGTATGCCCAACCATTTGCTTCAAACGCACCAAAATCACATTTCTAGTCTTCACATACTCCCAAATTCGAGATTAAGGGCTTATGGATTCCGGTCACCATCCCACAATCCCCATCATGATAACATACTACCTAAACCCAGTATTAAACATTGCATTAAAGCTAGGGGTGATTTCTTACCTTGTAAGTAGAAGGGCTTGTGAGTTTCCCTCTTGAATTCCTAAGGTTTGAGTAAGAATTGGAGTGTATAATTTGATAGAGTCTCTCTCTCTCTCTCTCTCTCTCTCTCTTTCTCTCTCTGTGTGTGTGTATCTATCTCTATCTCTCTCTAAATTGACACCCTTACTCTAAAACATCAATTTATATCTTATTAAATGATCCTTTAAGGCCTTATATCAAAAATAGGGTGGGATAAGAAAATTTTCAAAAATAACCCCCTGAATTCAATTATATGGTGCAATTCTATGTTAGCAGAACAATTATGTGGCCAGCAGAATGGCCACAAAATGGTATGTCAATTTCGCGATGCAATTTCGCGGTAGCGGAATGGTTATCCGGCCACCAAAATGGCCAAAAAATGGTTTTCAAATTCTAGGTTGGGTCGGTCAATTATGCAATGCAATTTTGCGGTAGTAGATTGGTTATATGGCTAGAAGAATGTCTACAAAATGGATTTCAAATTCAAGCTGCTTCTGATTCATTCTGTGGTGATTTAGTGGTTAGCGGAACAGATACCCTATAGCATAATGGACCACAGGATTTTCATTTTCTGCAAATTCTTATACCAACTTCATGATTCATTGCACAATCCAAAAAAAATTGTGTTATGGCACATTAGCTTACCTTGGCACCATAAAAACTTCAGTTCTTGGTGAACTTCTACGGGGCCTTACAGAGTTATGTTAGGATATGATACTTTATATGAGATTTGTGTGTCTTAGTTCTACTATGTGTGATGGGTTCATAGTATTGTGCTTGTGGTAGTAGCTGTTGAGCTTGCATGGCAGCTCTTTCATTTGATTCTCTTTATATTACTGGGAGCATTTAAATTGTTGTTTTTTTGGTGCACGAATTTCACAATATGTGGTGCTAGGTAGTATTGGTGTGGCATGTAATTAGAGCAGCTTGTACTTGATGAGACGAGGTCATTGGACCTAGAATGAGTGCTATCAGATTTAATTACGGTATGTTTGGAAGGATAGTATAGAAAGTCAACTTATAATTTGAAATGGATCTTATTGAGCGAGAGAGCTCCATACCTTGATGATATGATGGGTGTCTATGAGTTTCTGCGTGTTTCTTTCATCATTGGTGGTGCACAAAGGTTTTGAACAAGGATTTATTTGGTATGCACTTTGTTACCAGTACCGGGTTTATTTTTAGCAGCTATTGTGGCCAGAAGTTATTGCTATGAGAATACTGGGTTGTGTGGTATATCTGAGATTATATCTTAGGTTGCTTGGATTTTAATGATTGAGGTTATATGGGATCACCTGTGGTCAAATGCATTGTGATTTTACATAGCGATTTGATGACTTTGAACGACTCTTGGCACGTTCGAGGACGAACGTATGTTTAAGTGGGTTAGAATGTAATGACCCGACCAGTCATTTTTTTAGCATTTGTGTTTCGTTAAGCTGTTTGAAGTGTTGAGTCGCTTGCGACTTGTGTGAGTCGTCAACTTGGTTTTCAGGTGATTCGTGATTGATTTAGAAGAATGATTCTCAACTAGAAAGCCTTAAGTTAGAAGAGTCGACCAAGTTTCACTTTTGTGTATTTCACCTCGGATCAGACTTTTAATGGTTTGGTTTGGTCCAAATGTTTATTTTGGACTAGGGCGTATGCACGAATTTGCATTTGGATATCTATAGAAGGTTTCAACACTATTTGGCAAAAGTTGACAATTAGAAGGTTTGGAAAGTTCACAAGTTTGACCGGGAGTTGACTTTGATGATATCAAGTTTGGGTTGTGGTTTCGGAAATTGGAATAGCTTTGTTATTACATTGGGATTTATGTTTAAAATTTTAGGTTAGACCGCGTTGGTTTGATATGGTTCGACATGAGTTTTGGAAGTTGAAAGTTTAAAACTTCATTAAGTTTTATTTGAGTTAAGATTTGTAGTTTTGATGTTGTTATGTGTTGTTTGAGGCCCCAAGTAGGTCCTTTTTATGTTTTGAGGTTTGTTGGTATGTTCGGACGGGGTCCCGAGGGTCTCGGGTGAGGTTCAGATCATTTCAGATGGTTTTTGTATTGCGATTGTTGGTGTGTCTGCAGAGCATTGCGATTACGGAGCTAGGCTCGCGATCGTGTAGAGGAATTTTGGAGCCGGATATTTTTCTTCTTTACGTTCGCCACTTTAAGATTGTGTTTCCGTAGGTTGTGGGGGTTTGAGCAACGTATTTGTACCTGAGGAATCGCGTTCGCGTGTTGTTGAGCTAAGGGTGGGAGCTGGAGGTATTTCTCTTCCCGTTCGCGAAGTAATTACCGTGTTCGCAAAGGTTCGGCCAGCTATGCATCGCGTTCATATAGAGTAATTTGAGGGCATTGGAGTTTGTGCTTCACGATTGCGAAGCTGGTTTTTTGAGCGCGACGAGTGTACATGGGCAGTGCATATAAGTACTCAATTTCGGACATTGCGTGATTTTGGAGGCGATCTTCACCACTTTGATTGGGGTAAGTGTTTTCTACTAGGTTTTGATTATATTCCGTGATTCCATCTTCATTTTTGCATTTTATTGATGATTTCAAAAGAGAAATTGGGGATTTTAGTCTAAACTTTGCTAAACTGAAATTTTGAGTTTTGAACATCGATTCAGAGTCAGAATTGAGTGAAATTAGTATGGTTGGACTCATAATTGAATGAAAGGCTCGCTTCGGCGACTTCGCCATTTAAGTGAAAAGGAGGTGAGCCGCTCTTATATCTAACCACCGCTCACCTACATAGTGGTTGGCTTCGAATCACATGAAGCCCATATAGATGTCCACTCCTATTTCCTCTAAAATTCTCCCTGTGGGGAACATTTGTTAGTTTTGTCAGATTTCGAGGTGCTTTCCCGGGTTTGACTTTTTAGGTTGACTTTGAGTTTGATTAAAGATTCGACCTTTATCATTTAGAATTGTTTCCTTGGGTATTATTTGATGCATTTGAGTTTCTTTTAGCTATTTTTGAGCCGTTCATAGGTTGATATGCACGAGATGGTGTTTCTACAGTATTATTTGTCTTGCTCGGCATTGGATTTGGATTGTTCGAGGTAAGTAACATATCCAAAGTTGAATTTGAGGGTATTTATACTTGGTAAATATGTTATAAGAGATGTATTGGGGTGACGCACATTCTAGGCGACAAGCGTGTGGGCGTACACTGGGATAATCATGATTCAAGTTGACTATTAGACTATAACAAGACTTGTTTTACTGTTATATCTTGTTCTATACGTGTAATTCCTACTTGTTGGAGTAAATGAGCGGTGGTTCATGTTAGAAATCATGTTTAGGCTATATGCTTATTCGGTTGAGACCTAATGAGGCTATTTCTATTGTTTTGAGTTATCTGGTCTAATTATAATTATATACTAAGTCACAATTCTTCGTTTGCATATCATATCTAAGTATGTGCTCATCATTAACTTTTACGTCACATGCTATCATTATTTTGGTTAAGTGGTGTGACACTGTGAGCCCTTGAGACTTGAGAGACTGATGACTGAGGTGGTCCTGAGAGCCGTGTTGTGAGTGTTATTGTGGATCGGGCTGCACGCCACAACATGCCATATTGGCTTATTTATTATTGTGGATCGGGTTTCACTCCATAGCAGGACTATTGGCTTATTTATTATAGTGGATCGGGTTTGTCACGACCCCAAATCCTAAACTGGCCGTGATGGCGCCTATCATGGAACTAGGCTAGCCAATAATCACATGTTTACAGTTTCCTTAAAAATCCCAACCAATTTCAAGCATTTCATAAAATAAACAGAATTTACTAGATACATTAGGCCAATAAATAGTTCAACCAACCCCCAAACCCAGATCCAAGATGTCATGAGCACTAAGAGAGATAAGCCACAAAGGTATACTATTATAATACAAGACCTCTGAATAACTAGCTAGATACAGCAGGAAGGGAAAACAGAGATGTTGCGGACGCTGAACAACTACCTCTATATCCCGGTATCTTCACCTGAATCTGCACACAGGGGTGCAGGGAGTAATGTGAGTGCGCCAACTCAGTAGTAATGAAAATAAATCAAGTCTAAGCGGCAAGAAAACACATAAAAATCAATGTCATCAATTCACAATATGCACAACCTTTCTTTCCAACAGTATAAACATAGATATATGAAATCATCATGCCTTAAAACCAACTTCAGAAAAATCCTTCGAAAAATGTATATTTCCAACAACTTCAAACCGAAAGATTTAGTATGAAAATTGAATAAATCATAAAGAGGCCCCTCAGGCAAAACATATTTCATAAGTTTAGAGTGAAAGTGGTAAAATCATAAGTAGCCCCTCGGGCAAAAATATGTATCATAATCAGCCCCTCGGGCATGCCTAATAGTCACTCATAATCAGCCCCTCGGGCATACCTTACAGTCACTCATGCCTCCCAATCACTCGTCACTCGTCACTCGGCACTCGGTGCGCTCACTAGGGGTGTGTGAAGACTCCGGAGGGGCTCCTTCAGCCCAAGCGCTAATATCAAGCCACCTCGTGGCGCATCATATCCTCATGCAAAGGCCGTCCGACTCACTCAGTAGAACCTCTCAAAATCCCCTCGGGCAAATCAGTAAAACGGGGTACTCGACCCAAAACATCATTTTTAAATCTCAAAGTAGTGTAAATCAGGCTGAGTTTCGAAAACAGTAAACACAATGTGACTGAGTGAAATCATCAATAAATAGTGAGGAAAACAGCAGTAAAAAACCCCAAAGGGGTCTAAACAGATCGACACGTGCCCCCAAACATGTCTTATAGCCCAATATTGCAACAGTCTTTAGAACTTAATTTAACATAAGGTTCGAGTAAAATATGCAACTCAATATTTGTCGAGGAGAGGACCAAGTCCAATCCAACATCAGTGCGCATCACATACTCGTCATCTGACATGTGCACCATTCTAAAATCAGTGAGAAATATGAAGTCCGGGGTTTCATACCCTCAGGACAAGATTTATAACCATTACTTACCTCTACCGGGCCACAACACTAGTCCGCTATGCTCTTGCCCCTCAAATTGGCTCCCGATTGCTCCAAATCTAGCCAAAACCATTTTAACATCATTAATATATACTAAAGAACACAACCCAATCGAAAACTCTCAATTTATACAAAAATCTCGAAATTCGGCCAAACCTGAGCCTCGGTCCCACGTCTTGAAATTCAATAAATTTTACATCACTAGAACCCTCGTCCTCCCACGATTCTACACATACCAAAAACACCACAATCGGACCACAATTGCCTACCTAAATTGCCAAAAGAATTTTCCAATCCTCCACCCATTCTTCCCAGCCTTTTCCTATTTTAGTCCTTCATTTTACAAGCCTAATCCGAACAAAACAGCATAGAAATGACTTTAATAACCCGGAAACTTACCTCCACTGAATACCCACAAATTCGCTCTTCAAGTTGCCTTCAAATGAGCTCCAACCGCATGCAATAATGGTGAAATGAATAAAATTTCACGGAGGCCTCTTTTATACTATTCTGCCCTGAAATTCCGCACCTGCGGACCCTTAATCGCACATGCGGACCCGCACCTGCGGTCCCATGTGCGCACATTCGCAATCCCACTAACGGACCAATTTTTGCACCTATGGCCACTTCCTCGCACCTGCGGCTTCGCAGGTGCGGCCAACTCTTCGCATCTGTGGACTCCTCCTACTTAGCCTCCCTTCGCACCTGCGCATGGCTTTTCGCACCTGCGACGTCGCACCTGCGGCTACCTATCCGCAGGTGCGGCCAACACCAGAAACCTACACCATCAACCATTTGCTGCAATTTTCCAAGTTCAAAACTCCGCCAACCATCCGAATTCAATCTCGAACCCCTCGGGGCCCCAACCAAACATACCAACACACCCCATAGCATTATTCAAACTTAGTCGAGCCTTCGAAACACCAAAAACTACATGAAAACACCAAAATTACATCAAATTCAAGCCTACGAACTTTGAAACTTCTACATTTCGCCAACTACGCCGAAACCAACCAAAACACCTCTGATTGACCTAAAATTTGGCACACATACCCAAAATGACATTACTGACCTGTTCCAACTTTCGGAATTCCATTACGACCCCGATAGCCTATTCTTCACTACCGATCGGAAATCACCAAAAGCTAACTTTCGTCAATTCAAGCTTGATTCTACACCGGACATCAAAACTTCATCCCGAATACACTCCTAAGTACCAAATCACCTAACGAAGCTATCCGTGCCATAAAATCCGCATTCCGAGGCCGTTCACCAATAAGTCAACTCTCAGTTGACTTTCTTAACTTTTAGGCTACTTTAGGAGACTAAATGCCTCAATTCTCACCATGACCACCCCGGACCCAAACCAACTAACCCAACACAACATAAACAGGATAGCAATATATGACAAATACAAAAATGGGGGAAACGGGGTAAATCTCATGGAATGACCGGCCGGGTCGTTACATCCTCCACCTCATAAACAAACGTTCATCTTCGAACGGGTCTAGAAACATACCTGGAGTCTCGAATAAGTGAGGATATCTATCCTGCATCTTCTGCTCGGTCTCCCAGGTGGAATCCTCCACTGGATGCCCTCTCCACTGAACCTTCTCTGAAACTATATCCTTAGACCTCAGCTTTCTGACCTGTCGACCCAAAAATAGCCACTGGCTTTACCTCATATGACATATCACCCTCGAACTAGACCATGCTGAAGTCCAAAACATGAGACGGGTCACCAACATACTTCCGGAGCATCGAAACATGGAACACCGGATGAATACTCGACAAACTGGGAGGCATAACACGCCTATAAGCCACCTCCCCAACCCTCTGAAGCATCTCAAATGGCCAAATGAACCTGGGACTCAGCTTCCCCCTCTTCCCGAATCTCATAACACCCTTCATGGGCGACACCTTTAGCAACACCTTATCCCCAACCATGAAAGACACATCTCGGACCTTCCGGTCCGCATAACTCTTCTACCTAGACTGCGCCGTGCGAAGCCGCTCCTGAATCAAATTTGCCTTACCCAGCGCATCCTGAACCAAGTCTGTGCCCAATAGCCTAGTCTCGCCCGGCTCAAACCAACCAACTGGAGATCTGCACCTCCTACCATATAAAGCCTCATACAAGCCATCTGGATACTCGACTGATAGATGTTATTATATGCAAACTCCTCTAGTGGCAGAAACTAGTCCCATGAACCACCAAAGTCAATTACACAAGCACGCAACATATTCTCTAAAATCTGAATGGTACGCTCCGATTGCCCGTCGATCTGAGGATGAAACGCTGTGCTCAACTCGACCTGAGTACCCAACTCTCTCTGTACGACTCTCCAAAACTAATATGTGAACTGAGTACCTCTATCGGAAATGATAGAAACTGGAACCCCATGCAATTGGATAATCTCCCTGATATAAATCTCAGCTAACCGCTCCGACGAATAAGTAGTACCAACAGGAATGAAGTGCGCGGACTTGGTCAGCCGATCCACAATAATCCATATAGCATCAAACCTCCTCGAAGTCCGTGGGAGTCCAACTACTAAGTCTATGGTGATCCGCTCCCACTTCCATTCCGGAATATCAAATCCCTGAAGCAATCCACCTAGTCTCTGTTTCTCATACTTGACCTGCTGACAGTTGAGACGCCGAGCCACAAACTCAACAATCTTTCTTCATCCACCTCCACCAATAATGCTGCCTCAAATCCTGATACATCTTTGCGGCACCCGGATGGATGGAATACCGCGAACTATGGGCCTCAACTAGAATCAAATCTCGAAGCCCATCTACATTGGGAACGCAAATCCGGCCCTGCATCCTCATGAACCCATCATCACCAATAACCACATCCCTGGCATCACCGCGACGGACCCTGTCTTGAAGAACAAGCAAATGCGGATCATCATATTGGCGTGGTCTAATCTGATCGTAAATAGAAGACCTAGAGGCTACACAAGCCAATACTCACGGAGGCTCTGATAGATCCAATCTCACCAACTGACCCGCTAAGGCCTGAACATCAAGGGCTAATGGCCGCTCTGCTACTGGAAGGTAGGATAGACTCCCCAAACTCTCTGATCTGCGACTCAGGGCATCGACCACTACATTGGCCTTCCCCGGATGGTATAAGATAGTGAGGTCATAATCCTTGAAGATCCAGCCACCTCCTCTGATGCAAATTTAGATCCTTCTGCCTCAGCAGATACTGCAAACTACGATGATCAGTGAAAATCTCACACTGCACTCCATACAAATAATGCTGCCAAATCTTCAAGGCATGAACAATGGCAGTTAACTCAAGATCGTGCACTGGATAATTCTTCTCATGCACCTTCAACTGCCTAGACGCGTAGGCAATCACCTTACCGTCCTACATCAATACCGCTCCCAAACCAACTCTAGAATCAGCACAATAGACTGTGTAAGAACCCGCACCAGTAGGCAAAACTAGTACCAGAGCTGTGGTCAATGCTGACTTGAGCTTTTGAAAGCTCTCCTCACACTCGTCAGACCATCTGAATGGAGCACCCTTCTGGTTCAATCTGGTCAAAGATGAAGCAATAGAAGAGAATCCCTCCACAAAGCGACGGTAATATCCCGCCAAACCAAGGAAACTCCTAATCTCTGTAGCTGAGGATGGTCTGGGCCAACTCTGCACCGCCTCTATCTTCTTCGGATCAACCTGAATACCCTCACTAGACACCACGTGCCCCAAGAAAGCTACTGAACCAAGCCAAAACTCACATTTGGTGAATTTTGCATAAAGCTTCTCCTCCCTCAACCTCTGTAACACAACTCTCAAATGCTGAGCATGCTCTTCCTAGCTATGAGAATAAACCAGGATGTCATCAATAAACACAATGATGAAAGAATCAAGATAAGGCTAAAACATGTTGTTCATCAATTGCATGAACGCAACTGGGGCATTGGTCAGCCCAAATGACATAACCAGGAACTCATAATGACCATATCTTGTCCTGAAAGCAGTCTTCAGAATGTCAGAATCCCGAATCTTCAACTAATGATACCTAGATCTCAAGTCAATCTTGGAAAACGCTCTAGCTCCCTGAAGCTGGTCAAACAAGTCATCAATACGAGGCAAGGGATACCGGTTCTTCACCGTAACTCTGTTCATCTCCCGATAGTCAATACACATACGCATGGACCCATCCTTCTTCTTCACGAACAACACTGGTGCACCCCAAGGTGACACACTAGGCTGAATGAACCCCTTATCTATGAGTTCTCGAAGCTCCTCCTTCAATTCCTTTAGCTCCGCTGGTGCCATACGATAAGCTGGAATAGAAATAGGCTGGGTGCCTGACACCAAGTCAATAGCAAAATCAATATCCCTGTCAAGTGGCATGCCTGGCAGGTCTGCAGGAAACACGTCCGGAAAGTCACGGACCACAGGATTCGAATAAATAGCGGGAGTCTCACCACTGACATCCCTGACAAAGGCCAGATAAGATAAACACCCTTTCTCAACCATGCACTGAGCCTTCAGGTAGGAAATCACCCTGCTAGGCGTATACTCAGAAGAACCTCTCCAATCAACTCTCGGACACCCCGGTATATCTAAAGTCACGGTCTTAGCGTGAAAATCAAGAACATCATGAACAGAGGTGACTAGAGACTCATGGGGCATATCCAGAAAACGGGAAAATATGAAGAAACATAGGAATATGTAGAACCAGGGTCAAATAAAGCCAAGGCATCTCGGCAACAGACTGAGACAATACTTGCAATCACGGCATCTGAGGCCATAGCATCTGGCCTGGCTGGAAATGCATACATGCGGGCCTGACCTTCCCCTGCTCGACCTCCCCCTCTAGGGCGGCCTCTGGCTGACTGATTACCACCCCTGGCTGCCTGGGCGGGTGGTGAAGTAACTGGATCTGAAGTCGAGGGCTGGCCCCTCTGCTGAGAAGAATCAACGGGACGGCAGGGAAACTGCCTCCACATGTGCCCAAACTCTCCACACTCAAAACAACTCCCTAGAGCTAGGGGGACTGATAGAAACCCCTAGCACTAGAATGGCCACTAGAAGACTCATGCATAGGAGAACTCTGAACTAGGGGTGCTTGAGCTTCACTTGAGATGGGAAGGCACCAATGAAGTACGGCCTGATTGAGAACCACGGGGACCATGCCCCGAAGATGCACCACTATACGCGGGGCGAGTCGACTGAGGAGGCCTGAATGAACGACCCCTACCCTGCTGAAACTGCACCGTGAATGGAGCACCACTAGAACTGCCCGCACCACGAGGCCTCTTGGCCTCTCTCTCCTCCCGCTCCTGGCGGCGAACGGACTCAATATCTTGAGCTATGTCAACAACCTGCTCGAATGAAGCACCTGATACTCTCTCCCGAGTCATAAATAGCCGAAGCTGATAAGTAAGACCATCTACAAACCTCCTCACCCTCTCCCAATCAGTAGGGACAATCTTAGAAGGATGCCTAGCCAACTCGGAAAACCACATCTCGTACTGAGTAACATACTGCTCAAACTGCTTGCGCTGCTCCTCTCTGTGAGACTGAGGAACATACTTCTACAAAAATATCATGGAGAACTGCTGCCAAGTGAGAGGTGCTGAACCAACCGACCTACGTCTCTCGAATGACTCCCACCAAGTAACGGCAGCACCCGCAAACTGAAATGTGACAAATGAGACCCCACTGGTCTCTAAAATACCTGTAGTACATAGTACCCTTTGTCACTTATCTAGAAACCCCTGGGCATCCTCGCCCTCTGTACCACTGAAAGTCGGAGGCTGAAGTCTGCTGAACCTCTCCAACCTGCGCTTCTCGTCCTCAGGCATAGCAGGGACCACATAATCCTGGATCGGAGCAACTGGTTGAGCTGGGGCTGCTCCCGGTGTCTGAATACCCCGTACAGCCTGCTCAGGTGTCCGGGCAGCTGGAGTCTGATTGCCTCCCCCGGCCTGAGCTGTGGTGGCAGTAGAAGACATAGCAACTGCCTGAGCCAAATTGGTGCACACTGTCAATATCTGAGACAGGGTCTCCTGAAGACCCGGAATAAGCCTGGCCCCTACCTCAACCACAACCTTGACTACGACTTCGACCTCTCGCTGGTCTAGCTGGTGTCTGGTCACTCTGATCGGTATTGCGTGTCCTCACCATCTGTGAGAGAATATAACAACGTAAGTTTAGATTTCAATAATTAATAGATTAGCACGAAAGAGTTCAAGAAGATAGAAATGTTTCCTAAGAGTTCGACAACCTCTCGAAGATAAGTACAGATGTCTCCGTACCGATCCGCAAGACTCTACTAAACCTGGTCATGACCGTTGAGTCCTATGTAACCTAGGCTCTGATACCAAACTGTCACGACCCGAAATCCTAAACCGGCCGTGATGGCGCGTATCATGGAACTAGGCTAGCCAATAATCACATGTTTAAAGTTTCCTTAAAAATCCCAACCAATTTCAAGCATTTCATAAAACAAACAGAATTTACTAGATACATTAGGCCAATAAACAGTTCAACCAACACCAAAACCCGGAGCCAACATGTCATGAGCATCTAAGAGAGATAAGCCACAAAGTATACTATTATAATACAAGACTTCCGAATAGCTACCTAGATACAACAAGAAGGGAAAACAGAGATGTTGCAGATGCTGAACAACTACCCCTATATCCCGCACTCCGGCTCTGCATGGAATAGATAGCTAATGCTCGGTATCTGCACCTGAATCTGCACACAAGGGTGCATGGAGTAATGTGAGTACGCCAACTCAGTAGTAATGAAAATAAATCAAGTCTAAGCAGCAAAGAAACACATAAAAATCAATGTCATCAATTCACAATATGCACAACCTTTCTTTCCAACAGTATAAACATATATATATGAAATCATCATGCCTTAAAACCAACTTAAAAAAAATCCTTTGAAAAATATATATTTTCAACAACTTCAAACCGAAAGATTTAGTATGAAAATTGAATAAATCATAAAGAGACCCCTCGGGCAAAACATATTTCATAAGTTCAGAGTGAAAGTTGTAAAATCATAAGTAGCCCCTTGGGAAAAAACATGTATCATAATCAGCCCCTCGTGCATGCCTCACAGTCACTTATAATCAGCCCCTCGGGCATACCTCACAGTCACTCATGCCTCCCAATCTCTCATCACTCGGCACTGCGCTCACTGGGGGGTGTGTGCAGACTCCGGAGGGGCTCCTTCAGCCCAAACGTTAATATCACGCCACCTCGTGGCGTATCATATCCTCACGAACAGGCCCTCGGCCTCACTCAGTAGAACCTCTCAAAAGCCCCTCGGGCGAATTAGTAAAATGGGGTACTCAACCCAAAACATCACTTTTAAATCTCAAAGTAGTGTAAATCAGGATGAGTTTCGAAAACAGTAAACACAATGTGACTGAGTGAAACCGTCAATAAATAATAAGGAAAACAGCAGTAAAAAGCCCCAAAGGGGTCTAAACAGATCGAGGCCCCAAACACGGCTTATAGCCCAATATTTCAACAATCTTTAGAACATAATTTAACATAAGGTTCGAGTAAAATATGCAACACAATAGTTGCCACGGAGAGGACCAAGTCCAATACAAAATCAGTGCGCATCACATACTCGTCATCTAACATGTGCGCCATTCTAAAATCAGTGAGAAATATGAAGCCCGGCGTTTCATACCCTCAGGACAAGATTTATACCATTACTTACCTCTACCGGGGCACAACACTAGTCCTCTATGCTCTTGCCCCTCAAATTGGCTCCCGATTGCTCCGAATCTAGCCAAAACCATTTTAACATCATTAGTATATACTAAAGGAACACAACCTAATCGAAAACTATCAATTTATACAAAAATCTCGAAATTCGGCCAAACCTGAGCCCCGGGCCCACATCTTGAAATTTAATAAATTTTACATCACTAGAACCCTCGTCCTCCCACGATTCTACACATACCAAAAACACAACAATCGGACAACAATTGCCTACCCAAATTACCAAAAGAATTTTCCAATCCTCCACCCATTCTTCCCAACCTTTTTCTACTTTAATCGTTCAATTTACAATCCTAATCCGAACAAAATAGCATAGGAACAACTTTAATAACCCGGGAACTTACCTCCACTGAAGACCCACGAATTCTCTCTTCAAATTGCCTTCAAATGAGCTCCAACTGCATGTAACAATAGTGAAATGAATAAAATTTCACGGAGGCCACTTTTATACTATTCAGCCTTGCAATTCCGCACCTGCGGACCCTTAATCGCACCTACGGACCCGCACCTGCAGTCCCAGGTGCGCACCTGCGCAATCCTACTAACGGACCAATTTTTGCACCTACGACCACTTCTTCTCACATGCGGCTTCGCAGGTGCGGCCAAATCTTCGCACCTCGGGACTCCTCCTTCCTAGCCTCCCTTCGCACCTGCGCATGGCCTTTCGCACCTGCGACATCGCACCTGTGGAAACCCATCCGCAGGTGCAGCCAACACCAGAAACTTACACTAGCAGCCATTTGTTGCAATTTTCAAAGTTCAAAACTTCGCCAACCATCCGAAATCAATCCCGAGCCCCTCGGGGCCCCAACCAAATATACCAACACACCCTATAGAATTATTAAAACTTAGTCGAGCCTTCGAAACATCAAAAACTACATGAAAACACCAAATTACATGATATTCAAGCCTACGAACTTTGAAACTTCCAAATTTCGCCAACTACGCCGAAACCAACCAAAACACCTCCGATTCACCTGAAATTTTGCACACATACCCCAAATGACATTACTCACCTGTTCCAACTTCTGAAATCCCATTCCAACCCCGATAGCCTATTTTCCACTGCCGACCGGAAATCACCAAAACTAACTTTCGCCAATTCAAGTCTAGTTCTACACCGGACATCAAAACTTCATCCCGAACACACTCCTAAGTCCCAAATCACCTAACGAAGCTATCCGAACCATAAAATCTGTATTCCGAGGTTGTTCACTAATAAGTGAACTCTCAGTTGACTTTCTCAAATTTTAGGCTACTTGAGGAGACTAAATTCCTCAATTCTCACCATGACCACTCCGGACCCAAACCACCTGACCCAACACAATATAAACAGGATAGCAATATATGATAAACGCAGAAATGGGGAAAATGGGGTAAATCTCACAGAACGACCGTCCGGGTCGTTACAGGGTTGCACACTGCAATAGGCCTTATAGGCTTTTGATTAGCGCTTGTATATGATCTGCCCCTCTGAAGTCTGACATACCAACAGTGAGCACAAGCACAATGATAAATATACACCTGCTTTGGTGAAGGGCTTAGGAGCCAGGAAACCGTACAATGATGAGTGATTTTTGTATGTGTGATGAAGGGGACATTTGAAACATAAAATTTGAGTATGTTGAGGGTGAGAGTACCCGGGGATATCACCGTGAAATCATTCATTTTACATGTGCGCTCGACATATAGGCATATAGATGCATATTACCTCATGATAGACGATATTGTGACATTCATGATTTGACATGTAGGCATAAATATATATATATATTCCTCACGATAGACGGTATATGGTAATTGATGGCTTGACATAGGTAGTGACATGTAGGCACAGAGTTAAACTTTTCCCATTGTAATTGGTAAACTGAGATTTTTATTTGGTGTTATGAATTGGAAATACAGTTCTATTGATAAACTTATGTTTAGTTAATTTTCAGTTGTATGATCTGGACTTGACTGTGATACCTGGAAAGAATGTCTACATTTTCGTAACTAAGAACGAGCTAAGCATAATATCTTTTGAGCTATTACTTTTACTGCCTCTTTTATATTATTATGAGTTAATTTTGGCTATTGGTGTTGGACACTGACCTTCTTCCGAGCTCATCACTTCCTTCAACCTAACGTTAGATTTGTTACTCATTGAGTACATTGGATTGGTTGTACTCATACTACACTTTTGTACTTTTTGTGCAGATATTGGAGCTGATGTTGCTTTATACGGTGGGAGTTGGCATTGAAGATGTACCTGCATTCCGTTTATAGATTTCTCTTATTCTTGGTAACTTTAGATTTATATTTCGAATAGATTTATTTCGTACCAGCTTTGTAAATTCCAGGTCTTAGAAGCTCCTGACTTGTACTATCAATCTTTAAAATTTTGTATAGAAAACCCAGTGATTTTATTTATTGTTCATGTTATCCTATTCGAGTTGTGTTGTCTATCATTTGTCTTACCTAGCAAGTTGGGTCAGGTGTCATCACGACAACCTGGATTTTTGGTTGTGACATAATCCATCAATATAGCTAAAGCACTACATGTATTGACTAATATATAATAAGAGAACAAATCTTCTAGTTTCAATCAAAAAAAGGTGATGGTTATTTGGTATTGTAGCAGATGCACTCAACTTGAACCTTTTAAATTTCTCATATTTTCTTCTCCCTTCCCTACACCGAGCTCTATAATCCATAAAGATGTTTTGTATCGAACTGACAACATCATTCCTGACGACTTCAGAAAATGAATCTTAATCGTTACGGTAATCGGTCATTTGATGATGCACTCTTCTATGTTGTCTCCCTTCTTGAATTTTAGTATCACTCTCATTTAGCGCACATCGAGCTCATTCTCGTTCATCCATTTTTGAAATAGGATCAAGGACACATTAAGAATGATTTTTTCATAATCATTCTATGTGATAACATATGTTGCAATTACTTGTAGAAGAATAGTCAAGTTTAAGGTCATTTAGTTACTTAGAAATAAATATTCGACCCTTCGATGATCACATATATATCAGTAAAAGAATAATTAAGACTTGGCTTAAATCCTTTCACTTAAGGAACAATGAGTCACTATTGACCAATTAATAAAATAGTTAAATTTTTGTCCAAGACATATGTATTGAAATCACTATGTAGTTTTTGAATTTCATAAGAAAATACTAAACTAAAATTGTAAACAACCAATATGTTTATATTCCAAGAGTAAATATTTCATCGAAACCAAAAATATAAACAATTAGTATGTCAATGTTCCAATAAAAACTCATAATAATCTCTTTCCTTTGTTCTTTTCAATTATAAAATAAATTATCCATTAGCCCACTTATGAAGTTTAAAAAAAATTCTAATGATGTGATGATCCGATAGGTCGTTTCAAGTTTTAGCCTTTATTTCCACGTTCCAAGACCTCTATTACTATCACGCCCCAAAATCCCACCATTGGGCCGTGATGGCGTCTAACGTTGAACCTGCTAGACAAGCCAACATGTATAGATAAACTAGCATATTAACATCAATTTAATAGGATAAACTAAACGGTTCACAATTTAACATCGGAAATAAATATGGTTTCAAGCTAAATAAGGACAAAATAATACACCAAGGCGTAAATTTTCTCAAAACCTGGAGTCACTAACTCACGAACTGTCTGTAAGAGTGCTAAATACAAGTCTGAAAAGAGAATACATAGTTGTCTCTGAAACTAGAGAAAAAAAAGACAGAAGTGAAGACAAAGGGATGGAAGAGACGCCAAGGCACACGAACGCCAGCGGGTATACCTTGAAGCCTCTAGGATAAGCTGGAAGACACTCCCACTAATGATATCCTCCGGGTCCAGCTGCGTAATCTGCACAACATAAAGAAGTGCATGTGTAGCATCAGTACCACTGACCCCATGTACTGAGTAAGTGTCGAGCCTAACCTTGGTGAAGTAGTGACAAGGCTAAGACACGACAACAAAATGTACCTATGCAGTTCAATAGTATAACATAAACTAAACAAGAATACAATTACGGGGAGAACATGCTGGGGGTAAGAGATAGTAAATACTAAAATGACATAAACGAAAACAACAGTCTGAAATATCTGAAAATAATAACGGGAATTGACAACACAGTTTAAACAGTGAAAGATGCGGCACAACATGTCCCCTCGTGCATAATAATAATATAAAACATGGCACGGAATGTCCCCTCGTGTATATTAATATAAAACATGGCAACGAATGTCCCCTCGTGCATAATAATATAAAACATGGCACAGAATCACCCTTCGTGCTTTAACACTCTTCCTCACCCAAACAACAATCACAAACAAGGGCAAGGAAATAAACAGAGTAAAAAAAATAGAAATCCCAGCAAGGAAATATCAATTAAACAATTAAATGCCGGCAAAGGAATATCAATTAAACAATTAAATCCCGGCAAGGGAACATCAATTAAACAATTAAATCCCGACTAGGGAACATCAATTAAACAATTAAATCCCGGCAAGGGAACTATAAAATGATGACCCCGCAAGGGTATATTTCAATAACTCTTTCTCTTTCTTTCACTTTCATTTCCATGATTTATTCTATTACTTGAGCCAATGCTCCAAAGAATGTAATTATCTCATATTCCTTCATCATTCGTTTTACAATTTGAGCCAATGCTCCAAAGAATGTAATTATCTCATATTCCTTCACATGCCCTTTACATCATATAGAAATCATCAATTAGGCATAGAAATCACAACAAAGTCAGAATATTCACAATAAGGGACTCACGGTCATGCTAGACACCAATGTATAGATACTCATCACCATGCCTATACGTCGTTTTTGAAAATTAGCAAATAGAAAATAATACTCAACTCCTATTCCCTCAAGATAAGGTTAGACCAATCACTTACCTCGGGTCCAAATTATAGCAATCAACCCTCTAAGACCGCCTTTCCTTTAGAATTCGACTCCGGAATGGTATTATCTAGAGATAATCAACTCAAGTATATCAATAAAGATTCAATGATTCAATTACATGGAATAATTATCTATTTCCTAGCATTCTTCCAAAATTATCAAAATTTGCCCCCGGGCCCGCTCGCTCGGATTCTTGTAATTCTCGAAGGGAACACTCACCCAAAGCCTAAGGATCATTAATATACGATTTTTACTCGATTTCATGGCCAATTCACAGGAAAATCTTTAAGTGGTCACAAGTTCTAGGTTACTACCCAATTTCTTGAATTTTTTGCACTAGTTTATGCAGTTAATTAGGCTAGGATGCATGCATGAAACAAATTTCCGGGTAGAGCTCACTTACCTTATAGGACCTGGTTGAAAGCTCTTAAAAATGGAGGAAATCGTCTAAGTAAGAAGATGGAAAATGAGAAAATGGGTTTAAAACCCGTATTTAAAACTCACTGCCTGAATACTCATCTTGCACCTGTGGCTCTGGGGACCGCACTTGCGATCTCGTACCTGCGAGAAGAATCTCGCACCTGCGGAATTGGTCTAGGAGGTCTGGGATCGCACCTGCGAAGTGGAGACCGCACTTGCGGTCTCGCACCTGCGAGAAATGCTCCACACCTGCGATAACTGGCCAGGCCATTGGTGATCGCACCTGCGATGCCTGGGACCGCACTTGCGGTCTCGCACCTGCGAGAAATGCTCCACACCTGCGATAACTGGCCAGGCCATTGGTGATCGCACCTGCGATGCCTGGGACCGCACTTGCGGTCTCGCACCTGCGATGCTGGGCAACCGCACCTGCGGTCACACCAGAGCAGGTGCACCAACAGCTTTGTTTGATGGTTTTTAGCCCCGTTAGGTGCCCGGAAGGCACCTGGGCCCACCCGAGCCCTAGTCCGAATATACCAACGAGTCCCAAATCATAATACAGACTCGCTCGAGCCGTGGGAACACTCAAAACAAAAGTAAACCTCGAAATCACACCCCAAACTTCAAGAACCAAACTTAGGAATTCAAATTTTCTAAACTTCACTAACAACGTGCCGAACTGACCTGCACAACTCAGAATGATACCAAATTTCAGGGGTAACTCACATAACATCCTACGAACTTGTCCGTACGATCAAAAAACCAAAACAACATCATATATATCGAATTAAGCCTCAAAATCCATGAATTCTATCAAATTTCATAAAATATCAAATTTTCCATTTTAAGTCTGAAACCCGTCAAACGAAATCCGATTTCAACCAAACTTTACGGAAAGTGCTTAAACCATATATAAGACCTGTACCAGGTGCCGGAACCAAAATACGGGCCCAATACCATCACTTTCTAATCAGATTTCATTTTTAATTTCCATAAATATTTTCAGAAAACAATTTTACTCAAAAATTCATTTCTCGGGCTTGGGACCTTGGAATTCGATTCCGGGCATACGCCATAGTTCCATATTTTCCTACGGACCCTCCGGGACCGTCAAATCACAGGTACGGGTCCGTTTACCCAAAATATTGACCAAAGTCAAATTTATTCATTTTAATATCAAATCTTAGCATTTTTCACAGAATTTCATATTTAAGCTGTCCGGCTACGCGCTCGGACTGCACGCAAATTGAGGCAAATACATATGAGGTTTTCAATGCCTCAAAAGTACGGAATGGGTAATAAAATAGGTGATGACCCTCTTGGGTCGTCACATTCTTCACCTCTAAAACAACTGTTCGTCCTCGAACGGACAGAAGAAGGAAGTACCTGAGTCGGGAAATAAATGAGGGTAACAGCTCCGCATATCAGACTCGGACTCCAAGGTCGATGCCTTAGGAGGCTGACCTCTCCACTGAACACAAACAGAAGGGAAACTCTTGGATCTCAACTGACGAACCTTCCGGTCTAGAATAACTACTGGCTCCTCCTCATAAGATAAGTCCTTGTCCAACTGGACAGTGCTGAAATCTAACACATGGGCTAGATCGCCGTGATACCTCTGAAGCATGGACACATGAAAAAATTGATGTACGGCTGATAAGCTAGGTCGCAATGCAATTCTATAGGCCACTTCTCCCACTCGATCAAGAATCTCAAACGGACCAATGAATCTAGGGCTAAGCTTGCCCTTCTTTCCAAATCTCATCACGCCCTTTATAGGTGACACTCGGAGCAATACTCGCTCACCAACCATAAATGCTACATCTCGAACCTTGCGATTTGCATAACTCTTTTGCCTGGACTGAGCTGTACGAAGCCTATCCTGAATGATCCTGACCTTGTCCAAGGCCTCCTGAACCAAATCTGTACCCAACAACCGAGCCTCTCCCGGCTCAAACCATCCAACCAAAGATCGACACCACCTACCATATAAGGCCTCATAAGGAGCCATCTGGATACTCGACTGGTAGCTGTTGTTGTAGGAAAACTCTGCTAAAGGCAAGAGCTGATCCCATGATCCTCCAAAGTCAATAACACAAGCTCGGAGCATATCCTCCAATATCTGAATAGTCTGCTTTGACTGTCCATCCGTCTGAGGATGAAATGATGTTCTCAACTCCACCTGGGTGCCTAACTCTCGCTGAACTGCTCTCCAGAAATCCTAGGTAAGCTGCGCGCCCCGGTCTGAAATGATAGATACCGGCACACCATGAAGGCTGACAATCTCCCGAACATAGATCTCAGCTAACCTCTCGGATGAAAGGAAACTACCACAAGAATGAAATGCGCTGACTTGGTCAGCCTATCAACAATGACCCACACTGCATCAAACTTCTTCCGGGTCAATGGAAGTCCAGTAACGATGTCCATAGTGATCCTCTCCCACTTCCACTCGGGAAGCTCAATCCTCTGAAATAAACCACGAGGCCTTTGATGCTCATACTTAACCTGTTGACAATTCAAACACCGCGCCACATATTCCACAATATCCTTATTCATTCTACGCCACCAATAATGCTGCTGCAAAGCCTGATACATCTTCGCGGCGCCTGGGTGAATAGAGTACCGGGAACTATGGGCCTCCTCTAAAATCAACCCTCGAATCCCATCAACATTGGGCACACAAACTCGCCCCTGCAATCTCAAAATACCATCATCATCTAAGGTCACCTACTTGGTGCCCCCGCACTGCATCGTGTCTCTAAGGACACACAAATGGGGATCGTCAAATTGCCGATCACGGATACGCTCCAATAATGACGAACGAGCGACCGTACAAGCCAACACTCGACTAGGCTCAGAAATATAAAACCTCACAAATCGATTGGCCAAAGCCTGAACATTCAAAGCAAGCGGCCTCTGACTGACCGGAATAAAAGCAAGACTGCCCATGCTAGCTGACTTCCTACTCAAAGCATCGTCCACCACATTGGCCTTCCCCGGGTGATATAAGATGGTAATATCATAATCCTTCAACAACTCCAACCACCTCCTCTGCCTCAAATTCAACTCCTTTTGCTTGAACAAGTAGTGAAGACTCTTATGATCCGTGAACACCTCACACGCCACGCCATACAGATAGTGTCTCCAAATCTTCAATGCGTGGACAATGGCTGGCAACTCCAAATCATGAACTGGATAGTTCTTCTCATGAATCTTCAACTGCCTCGAAGCTTAAGCAATGACCTTGCCGTCCTGCATCAACACTACACCAAGCCCAATATGGGAAGCATCGCAATAGACTATATAAGGCCCTAAACCTGTGGGCAAACCCAATACCGGTGCCTTAGCCAGAGCTATTTTGAGCCTCTGAAAGCTCGCCTCACACTCGTCCGACCATCCTGGTCATTGGGGCCGTAGTAGATGAGAACCCCTCCACGAACCGATGATAATAGCCTGCCAATCCCAAGAAACTCCGGATCTCTGTAGCTGATGCTGGTCTAGGCCAGTTCTTGACTGCCTCAATCTTCTTCGATTCAACCTGAATTCCGTCTGCTGATACGACATGACCCAGGAATGCAACTGAACTCAACCTGAACTCACACTTCGAAAACTTTGCATATAGCTGGCTATCCTTTAGAGTTTGAAGAACCACTCTAAGATGTTGCTAGTGCTCCTCCTGACTGCGGGAGTATATCAATATATCATCAATGAAGACTATCACGAAGGAGTCCAAATAAGTCCTGAACACTCAGTTCATCAAATCCATAAAAGTTGCCGGGGCATTTGTCAACCTAAACGACATGACTAAAAACTCATAATGCCCGTACCGAGTGCGGAAAGCTGTCTTAGGGACATAGGATGCCCTAATCCTCAACTGATGGTAGTCAGATCTGAAGTCTATCTTTGAAAATACCTTGGCACCCTGAAGCTGATCGAACAAATCATCAATCCTTGGCAATGGATACTTATTCTTGATTGTAACCTTGTTCAATTGCCAGTAATCAATAAACATCCTCATCGAACCATCTTTTTTCTTCACAAACAATACTGGAGCACCCCAAAGAGAAACGTTGGGCCTAATGAAACCCTTTCCAACCAAATCCTGCAACTGTTCTTTCAATTATTTCAACTCTGGCGGGGCCATGCGATACGGCGAAATAGAAATTGGCTGGGTGCCTGGAGCCGGATCAATGCAGAAATCAATGTCCCTGCCGGGTGGCATCCCCGGCAGGTCTGAAGGGAAGACCTCAGGAAACTCACGAACCACGGACACCGAATCAATAGAGGGAACCTCAACGCTGGAATCATGCACATAAGCCAAATAAGCCAAACACCCCTCTCGACCATACGCGGAGCCTTCACGTACGAAATAACACTACGGGTAGAATGACCAGAAGTCCCTCTCCACTCCAAACAGGGCAAATCCGGTAAGGCTAAGGTCACTGTCTTGGCATGGTAATCCAAAATAGCATGATATGGGGATAACCAGTCCATCCCCAATATAACATCAAAGTAAACCATACCTAAAAACAACAAATTAACACGAGTCTCAAGACTCCCAATCACCACAACACAAGAACGATGGACTCGATCGACCATGATAGAATCACCCACCAGTGTAGATACATAAACAGGAACACTCAGTGGATCACTAGGCATGACCAGGTATGGTGCAAAATAAGAGGACACATACGAATACGTAGATCCTGGATAAAATAGCACAGAAGCATCTCTGTCATAAACCCGAATAGTACCGTAATGACTGCATCTGAAGACTCGGCCTCTGGCCTGGTTGGAAGAGCATAACATCGGGGTCGGGCCCCCCCACCCTGAACCACATCCCTGGGACGGCCGGCTGAAGGTTGGCCTCCACCTCTGGCGGCCTGAGCTCCACCTATATGACCTATACCTCCAACTATAGCACCTCTACTCCCACCTCTAGCTGGATGGGCAGGCTCTGGAACACCTGGTGCCTGTACTATGGCATGAGAACCCTGATGCTGAGACCTACCAGAACCTCAGGGGCAAAACCTAGAAATGTGCCCCAAACCACTGCAAGTATAACAAGGCTTGTGCTGGTGCGACTGTTGACTCTGGAACTGGCCCTGTCGACCCTGATAACCACCCTGGAAATTCTGAAGCGGCGGTGCACCGATAGGTGCTGGTGGCACACTGTAAGGCTGCTGATCGGAATAGTGCGTCTGATAACCACGACCACCTGAAGTACCATGGGAAACCTGGAGAGCTTACTGAAAAGGTTTGGGAGGATGACCTCTGCCTCAAGAATCCCTGCCCCAAAATGAGGCTCCACTGAAACGACCGAAATGACTGGGCCTCTTGTCAGGCCCCCGACCACCACCCTGTGACATAATTATCTCAATCCTCCTGGCCACATTGGCCGCATCCTGGAACGATATATCTATACCTGACTCTCAAGCCATATGAAGTCCGATAGGCCGGGCCAATCCCACGATAAACCTCCGAACCCTATCCCGATCTGTGGGAAGTATCATAAGAGCATGTCGGGCTAGAGTGATGAACCTGGTCTCGTACTGAGTGACAGACATGGATCCTTGCTGGAGACACTCAAACTGCCTATGAAGGTCCTCTCTCTGAGTAATGAGAAGGAACTTCCCCAAAAGTACCTCTGAGAACTGAGTCCAAGTTAAAGGTGTAGATCCAACTGGTCTGGCTAAGCAATAGTCTCTCCACCAACTCTTGGCTGCGCCAGATAACTGAAAAGTAGCGAAGTCGACCCCGTTGGACTCCACTATGCCCATATTTCGAAGAACCTCATGGCAGCTGTCCAAATAATCCTGGGGGTCCTCTAATGGTGAACCAGTAAAAGTAGCAGTGAATAACTTGGTGAACTTGTCCAGTCTCCACAAAGCATCAGCTGACATAGCTTCTCTCTCTGCTATCGATGCTGCAATACCCGATTGAGCTACTCCGACTGGCTGAGGTGCCGTAGTCTGAAAATGTGGAGCTAGCTGCTCTGGCACGCGGGAGACAGGATTTTGGGCACCTCACCCAGCCTGAGAGACGAATGGTGCTGTAGGAAGAAGACTCGCTTGTGCTACACTATCCATGAGTCCGACTAGACGGACAAGGGCGTCCTGAAGCACTAGGGTAGCTATGAACCCCTCTGGGACTTGAGCTGGTCCAACTGGGACAGCCGGAACTGGGACCTCCTCGTCAAACTCAACCTGAGGGTCCTCCACTGGGGCTGCTTCTCTAGGCTGAGCCCGGCCCCGGCCTCGGCCCCTAGCACGTCCTCGTCCTCGACCTCGACCCCGAGTAAGAGCTGTAGCAGGAGCATCAAGCTGCTGAGCGGAACCAAGGGAAGCACACGTCCTCGCCATCTGCAAGAGAATAGAATAAAAACTCAATCAGTACTCAGAATTCATAGCGCACGACAGAGAAGAAAAGAAATATGGAGTCATCCTAACTTCGCAACCTCTAGGGATAAATACAGACGTCTCCGTACCGATCCTCAGACTCTACCAATTTGTCCGTGATTGTGACACCTAAGTAACCTAGTGCTTTGATACCAACTTGTCACGCCCCGAAATCCCACCATCGGGCCGTGATGTTGTCTAATGTTGAACCCGCTAGACAAGCCAACGTGTATAGATAAACTGGAATATTAACATCAATTTAATAGGATAAACTAAACGGTTCACAATTTAACAGGTGAAATAAATATGGTTTCAAGATAAATAAGGACAACATAATTCAAAAGAGCGTAAATTTTCCCAAAACCTGGAGTCACTAACACAGGAACTGTCTGTAAGAGTGCTAAATACAAGTCTAAAAAGAGAATACATAGCTATCTCTAAAACTATAGGAAAAACAAGACAGAAGTGAAGACAAAGGGATGGAAGAGACGCGAAGGCCCACGAATGCTAGCGGGTATACCTTGAAGCCTCTAGGATAAGCTGGAATACCCTCCCACTAATGATGTCCTCCGGGTCCGGCTGCATAATCTGCACAACATAAAGAAGTGCATGTATAGCATCAGTACAACCGACCCCATATACTGAGTAAGTGTCGAGCCTAACCTCGGCGAAGTAGTGACGAGGCTAAGACACGACAACAAAATGTACCTGTGCAGTTCAATAGTATAGCAGAAACTAAACAAGAATACAATTATGGGGAGACCATGCTGGGGGTAAGAGATAGTAAATACTGAAATGACATAAATGAAAACAACAGTCTGAAATATCTGAAAATAATAACGGGAATTGACAACACAGTTTAAACAGTGAAAGATGCGGCACGTCATGTGTTGGTCGAAATCCCAATGCACACGCAAATGTACGTGGTCGACAAGTAATATAGGATTTAA